>JASAMX010010094.1:0-41554 GCA_030248175.1 Microlaimidae sp. YZB2_3 | reverse complement strand
CAATGAAATGATGAAAACAGAAGAATTAAACTATGCATAAACTATGCTTAGTATGATATTAATTCTGTTATCTGATCATTAAGATAATATAAAAACCTCGCAGCAAAATTGATTCATTATGCAAGGGGGACACGAGGGTACTGGAACACGAAGGTACTGACGAGCAAAAAACATAACCTTCCCGCATAAATCGGGATAAATTTATTGCATAACAATAGTTTGTTTTACTTAAATATCATAGTTTGTTTGACTGACTTATAAAAGGTAGGATTATAAACATAAAATTTTTGAGAAGACATAAAACAAAAATAATAATTTTATAACATTAAAACATTTTCGTGTAATTTGTCTACATTTTCTTGCATGTTTTTATATAATAACTAGCTTTAAAAATGCTGAGAATTTTTGAGACGACTCTAAAAATAATAAACATTAGGGTTGTTGTTATGCTGTGATTGTGCTGTCAAAAAATTTTTGTGGTTATTTTTCGTAAAAAAATAAATTATTCTTTATAATGCCTTCGGAAAAAATTATTGCAAATAATTTTGCTATTAATAAACTTTCAAAAACATTTAAGTAAAATATTTTCCGAAAAACAATTGCTTGCCTTTTTTAACTGTAAATTATTCGGTATTGTTTAAAAGCACACTATTTTTGAAATATTATGATAAAGTTTAGCTTAATTTTTGGGTTTTGCTTAGGCTTAGAGAAATAAAGTTTACCGTGCATTGGGTTTCGAAGACTCCCAAAGATCCGTTGTTTGAATATTTTACTCACGACTCTATACTTAGATTGAAACGCATAAAATATCATACATGAAAAATCTTACAATTGTATGTTTTTTTATTAATAGCACATTTTGTTTGCCTTGTCTTAAATGATCAACATGTGTTCAAGTGAATGTTTCAAGCTAGAGTGAATTAAAAAAGGCAAGTTATTTTTTACATTTCTACTGCTACAATCTATTTTTGAAGAAGTTATTTTTCCAAAGTTTTTATCAAAAAAAATTTAATTGTTTTAATCAAGATTCGATGAAAATAGTCTAAATATAAAAATGACAGCAAAAAACTGCAATTCGCTTTGTATTTTCGTACGAGTATATGTTTTGGAAAAAACAGTAATTAAATAACTTTTTCGCGTTCTCATTCCAGTCATGATTGTTTAATATTAATTCTTTGGTTTTTTAAAAGCATGGTTTTAAAGCTCCAGAGATTCGGAGATAGCTTCAAACATTATCATTGTTTTTATTAAAAAGCGATGGTATAAATTGTGTGTAAAATAACCTTTAAAAATTTCGTGTTTTAGTATCATGTTTTTTAAACAATTTACGTAGTTTTTCATTATTAATTTGTATTATATTTAAGCAAGAAAACATGTTATTTATAATTAAAAACCAAGCGATTTTATGTAACGTTTAATTGTCTACACGTTCAAACGATTAAAATTTAATTCAGCTCAGCTCAGCTCATTTAGTCTAAAAAATTTACATATTTGTGGCAAACGTATTTTTTCTTAGCTCAGTACTCTCGTGTCCAGTACCCTCGTGTCCAGTACCCTCGTGTCCAGTACCCTCGTGTCCAGTACCCTCGTGTCCAGTACCCTCGTGTCCAGTACCCTCGTGTCCAGTACCCTCGTGTCCAGTACCCTCGTGTCCTAGAATCCATTTATCTGGTCGTACGCAGTTTTTTTATAACTTTGCGCATGAAAAAAATAGCAGCCGGCGACTGAAATTAAGTGTGGTCGAAGTTAGGTCAGTTACACTACTTTTAATTTTATTTTGACACCTTGATTATATACATTTTTGTTGTGTTTTTAAGTAGCGAAATACACAAGAAGATTCAACAAAAGAAATTTATTTGTTAACAAGAACAAACAATTTATAGCAGGAGTTGAAGAGCAAAAGTAAATAGGATCAGTAACAGTAAAAGCACAATTTAGCATAGTAAACAAAACCACAAATGAGCCAAAAGTACTTGGCTTATATACCTGACAAACATGCTTCTAGAAATTTCCAGAAAAATACTTAATGAATAAAACGTTGCCAAGTTTATTTTATAACTAGAAGTTTCTAGAAGCTTTGTTTACGTCATTTGTAATTGACTCAGCAACTTATACAGGTAATTTTTGTTTATTTATTTATTTTATTTTATTATTATTCGTAAAAATATATAAGATTACATAAACACATTAATAAAACAGTTGCAAAGGTAATATAAATATTACTGCTTACAATTACATTGAAGTTTGGATTTTTGAGGGTTATGGTAGGATATTTATAAAAAAGTGATTTTTATGGATTTTTTTTTTTTGTTTTTATTTTTTTTTTTGGATTGTAGTTTTTGAGATTTTTGGAGTTTGTTCAGAGGGATTACTTATTTTGAAAATATTTTGCTGTATTTATACTACTGTTGGGGCTTAGTTTAGCTATTATTTTGTTTGTGATTGTTATTTAAAAATATAGTTTTATCATATTATATTTAGTTACATCCATATATATTATTATGCTTTAGGTCTCCACTTTTCATTTATTTTTACTTTTTATATAGGATGGAAAGAGCATTTATAGATACGATGATAGTCTTTATTTACTTTTTAGCAATTATCTTTTTTAGTAGTCCCAGCATTCGGTTTTAAATACTGATATCATTATAATTTATTCGTTTTCAATTTCCATACACCTGCGCGTGGAATGATTCATATCAGCGAAGGTCAGTTTATTATATAGGTCTATTTTCTTTGTCTTCTATGTTTTTTGGATAGTCTAGGATTGTGAGCACCATCATCACCTGTTGGATCGTGGATTTTGTTTCCTGTGGTTTGTTGTTTTGACTTGCTAGGTTCTGGAGTTTGTTCTTTTTAATCGGCTCGATAGGTGTTTCCCCTGTTCCTTCTGCCCCTAGTGAGGTTGTTTGTTCTAGTATGTCTACGCCTGTGGGACCTGAGGATATCTTTCATCTACCTTCTTTCCTTTTGTGCTGCCGTTCTCGTGGATCCTTGTCCCGTTTCTGCCGGACAAGAGGTGTTCCAGGATGACTTTTGTTTGTCGTCGGTCTTTTTCCGCTTTTTGCGGCGTCTGGGCTTGTTTTCTCTGAGCGATCGAGGAGGCCTGATACCTTGGATGATTCTCTCTTTTCCTTGGTGACCTTGGTGGCGTGATCGTCCTCCCCGCTCGCTTCTGAGCCTTTTGCTTTTTCGTTCGCTTCGATTGACCGACTTCTGCTGCTCCTTCGTTGCTGGATCCCGGTGTTGATTTCTATATCCCGTCCCCTGCCCTGGTTCCTCTTCTCTGTGTTAGTGCTTGTCTGGCTTTGTGGATTTTTTGGGCCCTTCTTCCGGGTGAGTTGGTTGGTTGCGTTGCCCGTTGCATCGCGCCGACTTTGATTAGCATCTCCTATGTTGCTTTGTAGTTGTGCTGTTCCCTCTTGGGCGTGCTTCCTGGTTTTTCTTCTGCGCTCCGGGTGGCTGCGCTTTTCCTTTGTTTTGGTGTTTTGCCGGTGCTTGCGCGCTTCCGTTCGCTTGGTGTTCGCCGTGCTGCCTTGCGGTTCTTCTTTGGCATGACAGATTGAAATGAGCAATATTGAGACTGGCGTATGTTAGGGATTTTAGCCTCATCCATAATAAATATTCATCTAAAGCACCAGTAATTGGCTATCTTCTTTAAGTTTTCATAATAGCTCTCATGATAACAGGCATTCATTAGTGTCACAGCATATCAAAATTTTTAGTTTCATCAGAAACCAAGTCATTTGGCCACCCTTTTCTAGTGTATCACATGACTCTGGACAGGACCTAATCTTTGGAAGTTTTCTTAGCCAACACACCAGGGTCGGTAGGCTTTAGCTGTAATCCAATTGTTTTGATTGAAAAGACAACATCTACATCTACTCCATCCTCCTCCTTTTCAGAAGAGACGCCTGACCCAATTGGAAGGCGGCTTAAAGCATCAGCATTTCCATGAAGTGATGTCTTTTGGTATTCAATGGAGTACTCATACTGATTTAGGAACAAAGCCCATCTGGCCAGTCTGTTTGCAGCTAATGCAGGCATACTTTTATGTGGTCCAAACAAAGCAAGTGAAGGTCTATGATCTGTAACCAGAATAAATCTTCGGCCATACAGAAATTGGTAAAACTTTTGCAAAGCATAGATAATGGCTGAGGCTTCTTTTTGTATTTGGCTGTATCAGCGCTGGGTGTCATTTAATGTTTTTGATGCATTAGCAAGCGGGCGTTCGCTTCCATCAGGATATCGGTGAAACAGTTCTGCACCTATTCCAACTTTTGATGAATCCCAGGCAATCCCAATTTTTAGAGATGGGTCAAAATGTGCAAGTAGGTCTTCGCTAGACAGAAGTTCTTTTAGCTTCTTATGGCGAACCCGGAAATCGACGTAGTTTTGGTTACGCCCGTTTTTAAGTCCTCATTTGTTAGCGCCTTAAGTTTTAAAAATTGTTTTTATTAATTCTTTTTATTAATTGTTTTTGCTTTGGTGACGCGGTGTTGCACGGTCGCTCACGCAAGCTCTGCTCGCCTCATGTTAGTCGCCTGGTCGCTTGTTTTGGTTTTTATTAATTCAATGTGCGGTGACAAGCAGTCACGCGCGCACGGGCCTGGGTTTAGTGGGCTAATTGTTTAATATAAAAACGGCTCTCTCGCTAAAAAGTCGTTGGTTTTTATACTCCAGTCCAGCTTACGGCCGCGGAAAATGTCAAGAAAAAGCAGTAGATCCTGAGACAGGATTATCTTCCTCGTCTCCGCCCTGAGCTTATTTTTATATAAAAGTGAAATATTTTTATACCTGCAATAGGCCCTCAACATTTTACCAGCGGTCCTCCGTGGGATTTCTCAAACGACCGGGCGACCCTGCATTTTGAATATCACAAGCAAGTTTTTGCTCTGGCGATTAATTAAATCCTTGAGTTTCGGTGCGTCACCGCGTTGGTTTGAGTTTGTTAAGAGCTAGAGTTAGTTTAAATTTTGCCAGGTTTTTAGGCGGCGCTAACTCCCCGCTTTAAGGGTCCGTTTTTCTGGGTGGTTCCACCAGGTGCTTTCCTCAGTAACATACCTTCTTAACGTGTTTTTCTCAAAGCTGGCTTTAAGCCCATTTTTGTAATCCCACCCCTGCCAAAAAGGCCTCTAAAACTTATAAGTGTTTTTCACTCTTTTTTCTGGTCCCGCCTTAGGTTTAAGCTCTATTGTAATCCTTTTTTGAGCCTTTTTTTCTAAAACGTTTTAGGCTTAAGCTATTACCTGTGCCGTTCACCCTTGCGTAGGCTGTCAGGGCTTTGTGTAAATGTAAAAGGGCCTAGGTATCATTAATTCTGTGGCCACTAATAAAAACATGCCTTGTATCTTAGTTCCCACATATCATTACTAGTACTAGTCTAAAAGTATTTTCAACATAACTTTAGCAAACTCAGACTTGACAATGGTTCTCCTTCCGGAGGGAGGACAAACAGACAAACATACATCACACTTTGCGTAACACCTTGGTTCAACATTTGACTTGTGTGCGCCTGCGGTTTGGAAACCCCCGCACAGATTTGGGCGTCACATAACTGGAGCCTTGTAAACGGGGCTTGGTTAAAAGCCTGAACCGGCATAGGGTTTCCGGTCAAACGTGGAAACGGTTTTGGCTTGAACCAGAGTGCTAGCCACACAGGGAAAGACAAATGGGCCCTCGGTTTTCCCCATGCATAAGGTTAGGTTGCTTTTAAAAAAAACTAATTTTTTCCAGTTAAAAATTAAATCTCAGTAGTTTGCAGGTTTCCTTCCAGTTCCACCAGCCGCGGCCAAGTACAGAGCAACGTGGTGGCAACTCTAAGAAAGCCTAGGCAAAATTTTTGGTAGCTCTGTCCTCTCAGCTTGGGTTGAGTAAAAATGTCAGGTACTGCTGAGCGTTTTGGTTGTCGGCGGGAAGCATGGGCAATCGCTGGGATGCCTGTGGTTCCCCCAGCCCCAGCCAGTTACAGCACGCCATCCAATGGCGCGACTGGACCGGTGAGGTTGGCGCGAAATCCGCGAAGTTATAGGACCGACTGGTCCTCGCCAGAAACTGATTTATCCTCCCCGGACGATACCCAAGAAACCGGTAGCTCACTGGGTCTTCGTTCGTTGAGACATATCAGTTATTGGCGACAACGATCGATACATTTGAAAAAGCAAACACGTGAGAAAAAACAGACACAAACACGGTCAAAGGACGCACCTGAATGGCATGATTCAGGCCGTCCGGGAACCACCCACATGCAACAAGCAACATCGGGTTATCCCCCCAGACTGATTCCCCCTTGTCATCGACTTCTGGATGGTCCTGAGTGGTCGGTTGAAGCAAAAAATGGGGAAGAGGAGGAAGAGCTTTCCCAGCTGACTCCTCCACTTCCCGCCCCTTTGGTTCCGGAGGCGCCCTGAGCCATACAAGGGTTAACAGCTGACGATTTGGACCTTCTGGAGTGTCGGGAGGCGGCGGTGGATTCTGTTGGACGGGTGGCCTTGCAGGCGCACTCTAATACCTGTAATAAAAGGGAGGGTCAAACTAAAATTGTTGGTCAAAATTGCATGCCTGTTTGTGTACCCCAAACTGTAACCAATTTTCAGAAAATTTCAGAGTCTACAATAGCAACCACCTTGGAAACCGTTCAAAAAGCACTTGATGTTATGACAAAATGCGTTCAGCTGTTGACAGAGGAAAAAGCCGCCAAATTGACACAGGGTTCAGGTAAAACAGGGAAGGAGGTACCCCCCTGGTCGCAATTCCCGAGGATGTTTCCCCCCAGCTGACCAGCGCGGCAGAAAAATGCCATTTAAAAGCGATAAAAGTCAAAGTAATAAGGGGGCCGTGAAAGACTTGAACTGGAAGGCAGATATCCTCGCGTGCAAAGCCAGGTTAATCAGTCAGTAGCCTCCGGAGCTCTACAAGGAGTTCGCGTGCCCCAGCGCAAAACCACTTTACCTAATCCAGTTCAGCTAGGTATTTTTACAGGGGAAGACGGATCTCGTCCCTTTAGCATGTGGTTAGACAAGTTCAATCGGATGTGTTTATATGCTGGTGTACCTGAGGACGATCGAGTTGGGATGCTTCCAGGCTATTTTGAAGGAGACGCAATGACTGCCTACAATGGCCTGTCCTTGGAGGTCAAGAATGATTATGGACGGTTGGCAAAAGCGTTGACACGTAAGTTGGAGCACATGGTGGGCTCCACTACTGATTTATTGTATTGTAGGAAGCAGGCCTTGAATGAGTCGGTTTCTGAATATTCTGAGCAGATGACGTTACTGGCCGATGCAGCCCGCCTGGAGATGGGAAATGAGGATTCCCCTGACAATTGGGAAGAGGTAAAAACCAGACTTTTTTGGACAGGTTTATTACCCAAGATACGATCCCAGTTTGGACTCCGGGAACGGACCGCCACATATGATGAAGCTGTGGACACCGCCATGCGGGCAGAGGGACTAGTGAAGGAGGCTGAAATGGCGTTGGCGACCTGTACACCCCAGTCTTCCATCGTTTCCAATTTGAGTGGTCGCCAAAGCCAGCCGCATCAGGCAAATGCAAACGTAAAAATCGCGGCAACAGGTCAAAATTTACAAAATCAAGTTTTTGTACAAGCTAACCCCCCGTCTCCTGAGCGGAGGGACCCCCTGACTCCTTCTTCCCAAGGGGAGGACAGCCGCAATACCCACGCATTCCAGCCCAGGCGCGCCAAAGACCGAGACAGGTGGACGGCCGGAGGGACCCCCATTTGCGATTTTTGTAAGAGGGTTGGGCATTTTCAGTCTTAGTGTTTAGACAAACAAAGCCCTCGAAAAACCGGTCGTCCTGGGAATTCTAACTGGCGAGGTGGCCGCAACCAAAATCAAAATAATTGCCACAGGCGTAACAACCGCAATCATTTTAATAGCAATCACGGTAATAGTAACAATAATTTCAACAATTCGCAAAACTCGGGCGGTCAAAATAATCCCCCGTCTAACAGTCCACGCCAGCCCGCGCCAATGAATTCCTGGAAGGCACCTGCCTCTGGTCAAAATTTATCTTATGCTAATAATAGTAATACTAATGTAAACTATGCTAGCGCGCAGGGCTCTTCCAGTGTGAATGTGTCTGGTATGAATGTGCAAGCGGTGCCTTGGCAGCCGAGTGGCATAACCTCAGTCACTCCTCAAGACACCTTCATTGGCAGCAACAACTGTCATAGTGTTCTGGATCACAGAGTCCCTACCGTCCCAGCGCCGCCAGTCCTCTCTGTAAGTCACACCAGAGGTAGCCTGGCCTATGGGTCGGCCTTTGCGCAAACCATTCCTTGGGAGCATAGCGACTCTGTTGCGTCCATGCGTGAGCGGCAGGGTATCAATAAAGCGCCTGTAAAAGCCGTTTTTTCAAATGCTTGGTTGCAATCGCGGCCTAACGCAGGTCAAATTCAAAAACCTAGCAGGCGCGCAACTGCTGTATTGTTAAACTCAGGTCTTCTAGCCGCAAGCAAAGCAAATGTGTGTGCTGGTCCCTGTCTAAGTGGCGCAAAAATGCAGTCAAACCCACCCACATTTTGTGTCTTTCCTATGTTTAGATTCAAATATTAGCAGTGTTACAACCTGCAGAATTCACTATGGACAGAAAACATGAGCACAGCTTACTTTCTAGAAGTGCTAGAGTTTATCACTTGAGGCACCCGGGTCTCATTTCAGCCAGATCGACAGGAAGTCCCTCCCTTGAGTCTTCTTGTTTGCCTTCTCCTGACACTTTTATGGAGGAGTGCCCAAGAACCCCAGCTCACCACAGCGCTCCACATCACAATTCCTCAACTGACAGCTCCCAAGCCGATGCCATGCAGCCTTCAGTTGACGATTCCATTATCTGTCTGGGCAGACCTAATCAGTATGTGGAAGTTATCAATCTTGCAGCCAAAAAAGACAGGCAACCAGTCACGCCACCACCCCCACCGAGCCCTGGATTGATGATGACTTCACCCCCCATGACAGACCCGCGTCTGATGGAAAGGAAGACACCCCCACGGCTGGCCTTGGTACCAGCAGCAGCTCGTTCGCCAGAGAGAACCTTGCAGATCTCTATCAGTCAGGTGGGAAAAGAAGTCGGTATTACCCCATGCGGATTGGTTGGCTATACCTTGATGCCACTCCTGTGCACACTAGCGGTCTATGGCCGACAGCCGCCCTCATCTGTTCAGCACCTGCTTCCGCCTCCATTGGTCCCACTCCAGCGTCCCTGGGACCCTGGGATCCCTTGGGACTGTCCCATGCACAAAGAAATTCATGGACTTTCAAAGACAGACCGACCCCCAGACTTTTACCCCATTAAGGAAATTGATTTTGAAAAAGCCAAATTAGATCCTCCACAAAAGGAAAGATTGGCAGAACCGCTACAGAAAAACAAGGATGTGTTTTCGTCAGGATCTTTTGACACAGATAGGACGTCACTCCTGAAGTATGGAATTGACACTGAAAACAACCGACCCTACCGTCAAAAACCATATCAGGTAGCTGAAAGCCAAAAGCAAGTCATTAGGAATGAAATTGACATGATGATCAAGAAAGGAGTTATTCGCGAGTCAAAAAGTCCTTTTGCGTCCCCCATCGTTATCGTCAAGAAGAAAGACGGTACCAACCGTTTTTGCATCAATTACCGTGGGCTAAATAAGCTGACCAAAAAGGATTCTTTTCCGCTACCCCGCATCGACGAGGTTTTAGAAGCTCTGAATGTCGCCATGTATTTTTCAACCCTGGACCTACTTTTCGGTTATTGGCAAGTCGACCTAGAAGAAAAGGACAAGGAAAAGATGGCGTTTTGCCTCTGCAACGCCCCCTCGACTTTTCAACGGTTAATGGAGTTAGCCTTGAGTGGACTGCAATGGATAAACTGTCTCATGTATATGGACAACATTATCATCTTCTCTAGGACTTTTCCACAACATTTGACGGATTTGGAAATGGTTTTTGACAGATTAAGGCAAGCCTCGTTGAAACTGAAGCTGAAAAGGTGCCACTTTGGCCGGAAGTCCATGGAATTTTTAGGACATATTGCAAGTCAAAAAGGGGCCCGACCGAACCCCGACAAAATTTCATGTGTCAAGAACTTCCCCGTGCCAAAAATTCAGAAGCAAATCCGTTCTTTTCATGGCTTAGCAAATTTCTATTGCAGGTTTATCAGAAATTTTGCAAGAATAGCCAGCCCTTTGTATAAGTTGTTGGGCAAACGAACTCGATTTGGTTGGAGCCTCGAGTGTCAAATGGCATTTGACACCCTCAAGGAGAGGTTGTGCTCCACGGACGTGTTAGCTTTCTTGGATTTTAAACGACCCTTCCTGCTGTCGACGGACGCGTCAGATACAGGGATTGGAGCGGTGCTCTCCCAGAAATTTCCAAGGGCGAAAGGCCTTTTGCATGTGCAAGCCGGAATTCCAATTCAGCAGAGAAAAACTACGCCCCGATAGAGCGCGAGGCGCTCACGTTAGTATGGGCCATAAAGCATTTCCGTCCCTGCCTGTATGGTCACGAGTTCAAACTGAAAACGGATCCTGCCCCCCTGCAGTATATTTTTAATAGTGGTAAGTGCACTTCAGCTAGACTTGAACAATGGGCTTTGATAACGAATGAATACTCGGTCACAAATTGTGAGTACCAACCTGGAAAGGCTAATGGAAACGCGGATGCGCTGTCCGGCCTTTCCCCACCAGAAACAGAGGAGCAGGAGATTCCCGTAACGGAAACTCCCAGTGGTAAGCTTCAACATTATTGTTGTTTTTGCTCTTATACCACCCAAAGAGAGAGGTCCTCTCGTTGCCCTCCAGAAAGCCGACTTAGACTTGCAGACTTGAATCGGATGTCCTTGGCGAAATACTGGAGAAGATATATTGCCCACCCCAATAATGAATTTCTGTTTTCAGTGATTATTTATTGATTTTTGGTAATGTGTTGTGATTCCCACTGTTTGGACGTTGTTAAATATAATATTAGTAACATGTGTAACCTCTTACCTTTCTTTCCCATTTCCTCATTTTGTAGCGTTTGGTATGGCTGGCCTTGTTAGGTTCATTTACCGCACAAATATTCTTCTTCATTATTATTATTATGTATTGGTAATTTAAGGTAAATATTGTTATGTGTAATATTATCGTGCGATTTATTCTAGTTTGGCTCTGTAGCTCTATCCACTGTACTGTTCTTTTTCTTTTGGGTATCATAGCAACGTATTTAATTAGCTTCGTTTTGTCAATTGCATAGTTTAATATTTATTATTTATAATTCTTTATTTGTGTAATGCTTATGGTGGGACCACTCCCTGTTTACAATTTTAGTGGGTACTTCTTTAGGGAGATTACTGTTGAGAAGTTTCCACCAAGTAATTCACTGTGCATTTTCTTTTGGGTGTATGTTGTATTTAAAAAACACAAAAGCACATAAATCTTTCTTTATTTTTACAAAAAGCAAACAAAATTTGTCTTTGTGGTTCACACTGGTGACTATTCTGTGGAGGCTTGAGCCAAATCTTGTGTTCCGTAACACCAGTAGGTTAGCGTTAAAATTGTCCCTAGGCACATCCTCCTATAACAAATATTAACGTTATTCTATTTAAGATGCAGACATGCAAGGTGCGCCGTGGCCCCAGCACCGATCCCACCGTATCCCAAACAAAACCTTTACAAGGGAGAAGACGATGTTGCAGCCCCCTCCATTAATGATTATTTTCACAATTAAATGCGCACGGGTTGTGATTTTTGCATCCATATACTAAAATTTTCTAAAAAACTAATCCCGCGCAAAAATTTTAAGTAGTTTTAAAAAACGGGTGGCAAAATTTTTGTTTGTTTTTGTTTTAAAAAATGTTAAATTGTGTTTCCGGTGGCAAAAGCTGCCAATTTTATATTCTTGTTCAGCTGTCGAATTAAAATTGTGTCCCACCGGCAGGGGGCCTTGTTGTTAGTTTTTTCACCCCGCGGACGTTTTTTTCCGCCCCCCTCATGGCACCCCAAAATTTGTGTAAGTATTTACTCATTCCGTAAGGTCAGTTTTTTTTCAGTAAGGTATTTTTCTTTTGGTAGTTATTGTGTTTTTCGATTATTTTTTCCATGTGCCTTGGTATGTTACTTGGGACGCACCCCCTTTGTTTTCCAAAAATTCCGACATCATAGGCCGATGACGTTGATCCCCGGGTTCGCCAAGACCCCTAGTCAAACCCCTCGTACCGAATCCGGTCATACCCTGTAGCCGGGGACGGCTTTGGTCCGGGTGGGAAGATATGGCGAACCCGGAAATCGATGTAGTTTTGGTTACGCCCGTTTTTAAGTCCTCATTTGTTAGCGCCTTAAGTTTTAAAAATTGTTTTTATTAATTGTTTTTGCTTTGGTGACGCGGTGTTGCACGGTCGCTCACGCAAGCTCTGCTCGCCTCATGTTAGTCGCCTGGTCGCTTGTTTTGGTTTTTATTAATTCAATGTGCGGTGACAAGCAGTCACGCGCGCACGGGCCTGGGTTTAGTGGGCTAATTGTTTAATATAAAAACGGCTCTCTCGCTAAAAAGTCGTTGGTTTTTATACTCCAGTCCAGCTTACGGCCGCGGAAAATGTCAAGAAAAAGCAGTAGATCCTGAGACAGGATTATCTTCCTCGTCTCCGCCCTGAGCTTATTTTTATATAAAAGTGAAATATTTTTATACCTGCAATAGGCCCTCGACATTTTACCAGCGGTCCTCCGTGGGATTTCTCAAACGACCGGGCGCCCTGCATTTTGAATATCACGAGCAAGTTTTTGCTCTGGCGATTAATTAAATCCTTGAGTTTCGGTGCGTCACCGCGTTGGTTTGAGTTTGTTAAGAGCTAGAGTTAGTTTAAGTTTTGCCAGGTTTTTAGGCGGCGCTAACTCCCCGCTTTAAGGGTCCGTTTTTCTGGGTGGTTCCACCAGGTGCTTTCCTCAGTAACATACCTTCTTAACGTGTTTTTCTCAAAGCTGGCTTTAAGCCCATTTTTGTAATCCCACCCCTGCCAAAAAGGCCTCTAAAACTTATAAGTGTATTTCACTCTTTTTTCTGGTCCCGCCTTAGGTTTAAGCTCTATTGTAATCCTTTTTCGAGCCTTTTTTTCTAAAACGTTTTAGGCTTAAGCTATTACCTGTGCCGTTCACCCTTGCGTAGGCTGTCAGGGCTTTGTGTAAATGTAAAAGGGCCTAGGTATCATTAATTCTGTGGCCACTAATAAAAACATGCCTTGTATCTTAGTTCCCACATATCATTACTAGTACTAGTCTAAAAGTATTTTCAACATAACTTTAGCAAACTCAGACTTGACAATGGTTCTCCTTCCGGAGGGAGGACAAACAGACAAACATACATCACACTTTGCGTAACACCTTGGTTCAACATTTGACTTGTGTGCGCCTGCGGTTTGGAAACCCCCGCACAGATTTGGGCGTCACATAACTGGAGCCTTGTAAACGGGGCTTGGTTAAAAGCCTGAACCGGCATAGGGTTTCCGGTCAAACGTGGAAACGGTTTTGGCTTGAACCAGAGTGCTAGCCACACAGGGAAAGACAAATGGGCCCTCGGTTTTCCCCATGCATAAGGTTAGGTTGCTTTTAAAAAAAACTAATTTTTTCCAGTTAAAAATTAAATCTCAGTAGTTTGCAGGTTTCCTTCCAGTTCCACCAGCCGCGGCCAAGTACAGAGCAACGTGGTGGCAACTCTAAGAAAGCCTAGGCAAAATTTTTGGTAGCTCTGTCCTCTCAGCTTGGGTTGAGTAAAAATGTCAGGTACTGCTGAGCGTTTTGGTTGTCGGCGGGAAGCATGGGCAATCGCTGGGATGCCTGTGGTTCCCCCAGCCCCAGCCAGTTACAGCACGCCATCCAATGGCGCGACTAGACCGGTGAGGTTGGCGCGAAATCCGCGAAGTTATAGGACCGACTGGTCCTTCTTAACGTGTTTTTCTCAAAGCTGGCTTTAAGCCCATTTTTGTAATCCCACCCCTGCCAAAAAGGCCTCTAAAACTTATAAGTGTTTTTCACTCTTTTTTTCTGGTCCCGCCTTAGGTTTAAGCTCTATTGTAATCCTTTTTCGCGCCTTTTTTTTAAAACGTTTTAGGCTTAAGCTATTACCTGTGCCGTTCACCCTTGCGTAGGCTGTCAGGGCTTTGTGTAAATGTAAAAGGGCCTAGGTATCATTAATTCTGTGGCCACTAATAAAAACATGCCTTGTATCTTAGTTCCCACATACCATTACTAGTACTAGTCTAAAAGTATTTTCAGCATAACTTTAGCAAACTCAGACTTGACGATGGTTCTCCTTCCGGAGGGAGGACAAACAGACAAACATACATCACACTTTGCATAGCACCTTGGTTCGACCCGACTTCCGGTTTGACGTTTGACTCGTGTGCGCCTGCGGTTTGGAAACCCCCGCACAGATTTGGGCGTCACATTCTCAAAAGCGATTTGTTGTTCTGATCCCCAGCGCCACTGTACTCCTTTTCTTGTAAGAGCATGTAGAGGTTCAGTAACTGAGGATAGATTTGGCAAGAAATTTTGCATAAAATTGCGCTGAGCCCAGGAATGATTGCAGACTAGCAACATCAGTTGGAGGACGCATTTTGATTACTGCTTCAACTTTTGATCCCTTTGCTATCCCTTGGCGTGAAAGGATATGTCCCAAATATTCCACTGATGGCTGTGTGAAAGTGCATTTCTCCAAGCGGCATTGTAACCCTTTTTCTTGTAAGCGTTGTAGTAGTCTTCTAAGGTTTTCAAGGTGCTCTTGTGGGTTTTGTCCGCCCACAAGTATGTCATCCAAATAGACAACCACTCCTGAAAGATTGCAGGTGAGCTGTTATTTTATTTCTTGGAAATATCCTGGAGCTCAACTGATTCCAAAAGGCAGTCGTAATCGTGGAAGCACTCCTCAGTGTGTGCTTATTGCAAGCCTCTTCTGGCTTACTGGACCCAGTTTAATCTGGTTGTATGCATCAGGGAGATCAATTTTCGTAAAACAATATCCTCCTCCCAGCTTGCGCATTAGATCCTTTGGGAATAGAATTGACTGATGATGTATCTCCAGTTGAGGATTTACTGCAACTGAATAGTCACCATTCTTATTTTTGGATTTCCCCCTTTAATAAGCTTTTCAAACTTTGACAACTGGAGTACCATATTCATTGAATTACGTTGGTTTCCACACCCCTTTAGCAATTTCTGCATCATAAGCTTGATTGAGGTCCTCCTGAATGGCAAAAGGCACAGGTCTTGCCTTGCAGAAAACAGGTTTAGCCTCAGGTTTGAACTTGACCTCTAATTCAAAAGCTTTTAAGAAGCCTAGTTCTGGTTTAAAAACTTCTGAAAATTCTTTGCATATCTGTTTGCAGGCTTCTTGAATTGACCTATTGACAGTGAGCTTCTGTTTGACTGTATGTACTGTCGCTGTGCCACATCCATCGCATAAAAATTCCAGCATTCTATCTATAGATATTCCCAGTTTGTATATAGCTGATCTTCCCAGTAAGTTGAGTTTTGGAATTTTGCAGACTATGTAAGAAAGAGGCAAACTGTTGGTGTTTGCCCAACACTGGTGTCAAGGACACAGGATCCCAGAATTGGCATATAATGTTTTGAAGAAGATTCATATAGTTCATTTTTAACTGGTGTGAGCTCTGGCTTTCCCAATTGTTTCCAAGTATCAATGGAAGTAAAATTTTCTCCAGCACCAGTATCCATTTAGTTGAAAGTCACAGTGCAGTTGAGGGATTAAATGAACCATTTTCTTAGTAGTTTTAATTTTGTGTGTCGCACGTTTGTTTAGAGCATTTTCCTTTGACAAGTATACAGCTTTCAGATGCCTTTGCTTCTTGCAGTAATTGCAAGTGGCAGTTTTAAATTCACAATTATGAGCTTTGTGATTGGCTTTTCCGCAGCGAAAACAGGAAATGTGTGAATGTCCTCCTTAATGCTGGCTCATTACTGGTAGTTTAGCACCAGTTGTGTTGTTAGAAGCAACTTCATGTTCAATTTACCAGGGGCAATTTTCTTGATTGGTTCAGCTTTAGAACCATAGACGGTCCGGTCTCCTTGGCTACCTTTGCAGCATCTTCTGTTTCAATGGCTAGTTCAATGGTTCTTGTGAAATTGAGCTCATCATCTTTGATCCTAAAAAGTGCCTTGAGAGCAGCTTCATTTCCCACTGAGCAAATAAATCTTGTAAACATGGCTTCATCCTGTGGGTCTTTAATAGAAGCAAAATCACAGGTGGGTGCATCTTGTTGAATTCTAGCTGCAAGTTCCTGGATTGTGTCTCCCGATTTTCTTTTGGTGTTGGACCGAAATTCGAACCTTGCTTGAACAATGAAGCGTTTGGGGTCAAATTGATCCTTCATAAAGTTTACAATTTCGTCAATGTTAAGTTCATTAATGTCCTTCGGAGGAGATTGCTGGGATACGAGGTTTGCAAGAAGTTTGTAAGTTGTGGCTGGTTGGTACCTGAGCTTGCTTTTCAGCTGGGAGGGAGTTTACACCAGTGAAAGTTTGAAATCGAGCCCAATAATCAGTCCACAATTGAAAAGTAGAGTCAAATTCAAGGAAATTTTGTATAGCAGCACCAGTTGGGAAGGCCCCAGCTATGCCAGAATCGCCTTTAGCAGAGAGTGCTTCCAGAAGTTTTCTGCTCTCCACCCTGGACTGTTTCAGTTCTTCCATCAACATGGATTCTCTTTCTTTCAGCTCCTTTTCTCTGCATTTACATTCTTCTTTCAGCTTCTTTTCTCTGCATTTCCATTTGCTCTTGAAGCAGTTTTGTAAAATCTGTAGTTTCAGATATTGCAGTTGACTGTAATTACACCAGAAAATAAGCAGAAATCCGGGTAACCTGGTTGTCAAGCCAGTAAATTTCGCAGTAAGTTGCACAGTTAATTAATAATAGCTTTATATTTGAAAAATAAAGCTAGTCACGTTGGAAATTTGTTTATTACAAGCGGCACTGTGCGGGTTCAATAGCCCGTCACGCCAGTAAATCTTTGTTGTGTTTTTAAGTGGCGAAATACACAAAAGAAATTTATTTGTTAACAAGAACAAACAATTTATAGCAGGAGTTGAAGAGCAAAAGTAAATAGGATCAGTAACAGTAAAAGCACAATTTAGCATAGTAAACAAAACCACAAATGAGACAAAAGTACTTGGCTTATATACCTGACAAACATGCTTCTAGAAATTTCCAGAAAAACACTTAACGAATAAAACGTTGCCAAGTTTGTTTTATAATTAAAAGTTTCTAGAAGCTTTGTTTACGCCATTTGAAAATGACTCAGCAATTTATATATATATATACAGGTATATTTTGAAACATTACAGCACTGGGTCTCAAAAATATCAAAATCACTTAATTTCAAGTATCGGCTTCTGAATTTCCATAACAATTCTGTAAAAAAATATTTCGAAATATCAGTGCTTTAGTTAAAAAATCCGGAGATTTTTACCCTCTTTTTTTGAAACGTAGGAAGCGCAAAACCACCACAATATTTAATATTCTAATTGACTCCTTTGGTGGGCCCTTTTCCTTCAGTAAAAAAACCTTCAGCAGTATATGATACACTTTTATGATTACAAATTGCTGCTTTGGTATATGAGGTCTTCAAAAAGGTAAGTGGGAAACTTGGAGTTTTCGTAAAATTTTGGGAATTTGGAGGCGCGCAAAAATAGAAACTTAAAGCTCTAAATAAAAAAATGGGTTAGGTGTTTTAGTTCAGGGTTAGTGATTTTTGTTTTGGCTCCTAAATTCCCAACTTATAGCTCCAAAATTCCACGGCTTCATTGCGACCCTAAATCGTCGCTCTTTAATTAAAAACCAATTTTGCCGTAGTGTACACGTGACAATCTTTTACCGTTAAACGAACAGTAAAGACTAAAGTATACTTTATGAAGAATCACGACGGTTAATTCAATGTACACAAAGGTCCCGAGAAGAAAAAAAAATAATTGCATATGACGTTAGTTCACAGAAAATAATGAAGAAGTTGGTTGTCCATAATTTTTTTCTTCCTCATGTTTTCCATTGACCAACGTCTTATACGAAATTGTTTTGAATTGTTTTCGGGACGTTTGTGTACAGTGAATTAACCGTCGTGATTTTTTATTTCAAAAAATTAGTACTTTTCCATCCAGTGTGATATTTCCAATAATTCCTTTCCGGTCGATCATATCCGGGTGGTGAGCCAGTCGACCCTCGTTTTGCACCAGAATAGTGAGAGTGGAGTGTTTCCGAAAATTGGCCAGGAATACCGACCCTTCGTTCCTGTCCTGAACGGTGAGCAGCCTTTGGTTTTCGAAAATGTAAGCTCGGTCTTTAGTCGCGGTTAAATTTAACGTCAGCCCTATTAAGAATATATATTGCAAGACAAAGTTCGAGGGTACACTACATTTTAGAGAAAAAAATTACTAGAATATAATAAAAATAGTATTTTATGTATTTTGTTGCTATAAAAACAATGTTGTATTTTGTGATTAAATAATCAATTTTTGTCAATCCAAATTTACAATTGAACTTTATGGAACTATTTAAGTAATTTACAGCTTCAACCGAATTCTTTAAAAGTATATTAGATGCAAAACTATTACTTGCATTGACTTTTTGGTTCCCTATTTTGATACACAATATGAATGCTTTAATAATGTTTAAAATAAATAAGTGGGTGTGTGTTTCAAAGGAAATAAAAGAAGTAGGCCAGGTAAAATGTAGTGTAAATTTTCCAGATTTCCCATTAATGATTGAGAAAACTTGAAGCGGAAGGAATTTGAAATTAAAAATCGAGAGTAACTGAGCAAACTTGGGTCTCATTGAGATACTAAAATTAAAGTATAAACTTAAGCCCAAATCTAAACCGAAACCATGTTTTTCGAATCAAAGTTCTCATTTCCGGGGAGTACTCCTACAAGTGCGTAACTGTCAAAGCATCTGAATATTTTTATTGGAAACCCCGCGCAAAAACTGCCGATTGTACTACTGCTAAAATAATACGGAACGACCAATCAGCTGCGTGACAATCGTGCTTATGCAAATTATTTCATGAAACTGGTCGATTAAAGTAAACAGTGAACAGAAATAGTTTTTTTATGATAAACTGTTTAAATACGACTCGTCAATAAGAATTATAAAAAAATAATACAAATAATTATAGATAAAAACAACTATTCTTACCAGCCGCTTCGTAGTGCTCCAAAATCGGTGCTCCTCGCTCTAGTAAAGCCTCCACCTCAGGTGCATAACTTGCCACCACTAAAAATATAAATAAAATCTCAGATATAAAACAAACCCACGTTTTGTTGTCACGTCGGTATAAAAACTGTATTAGCGGATCGGGTTGATAACAAAAGATTTTAAAATTCAAAATATTGTGAATATTCCGAATATTCAAACATTTTGAAATATTTTTTTTTATTTGACATATGACACTGATTTTTTTTATTGTTAGACGATTATTAATTGTATATTACGATTTTTTCTGCTTTGGGTTAGGCTTAGGATACAGCTATAGAGTGATCAAACTTTTGGCTCCAGATTCCCCAATTAAGGGTTCAAGTTCCTGATTTTCGGCTGCCACTTCCAGCTCCAAGTTTTCTCGTTTTTTACTTTTAGTTCTTGAAGCTTTTTAAAAAAACTTTTTTTAACTGTGACATCATCGACCCATCTGATCTAAATGAGATTGAGGTGTCGAAAGTGCGTTTTCAACTGTTAAATAATCTTTATTTTTTCGTGTGTAAAACCACGCAAAATTATTCAACGTAGTAATATTGAACGTAGTATTCACAAAAATATTTAATATAGGAAAAATGAGACACTTAGAACAAACTGCTTGAAAAAAGGTCCCATTTAAATTTTACCGATGGTCCCATTTAAATGGGACTTATTTAAATGGGATCCCATTTAAGTGGGGCCTTGTTTAAGCAGTTTGTTCTAAGTGTTTCATTTTTCCTTTATTATATATTTTTGGTATTATTACGGAACCAACAATCAGATGCGGGCGACAAAAATTAAATTTAAGTTAAACGACACCGTATGCAAATTATATGAAATTACCGTAATACGTAAGATTCATCGATTAAGATTATGTGGACACTTTGTACATTATCATTTCAAACAATTTTAACCATGATAAAAGCATAAAGCATATAGATTCATTTCCCATTTTATTCTAATGTGTTTGTACTTTAAATAAATGAAAAAGAAATTAAATAATTCCCTAAACATCTTTTACTAATACAATAACTTTTTTTTACCGTTTCCACAAATTGACAAATTAAACGCCCGTATAATCAACATTTTCTGGTCTCCCAGTGTCTCCGCAATCTTACTGCTACACATACTATACTTCTGCAACAAATACCTTAATAGCTTCCGCTCTTTAAACTAAAAATCCACTGAGAAACAATAAGCCTATTTCAAGTTAAATTTTATTTTTTTAGCTTTTTATTTATTTTATTTTTTTAAGCCTAATTAAGCGATTCAGTTCTTTTAAAGTTTTTTATAAGCAATTGTATTAAGCAAAATAATCATTGCCTAAAATGTGAAATAAAACACAGAGTTTAAAATAGAATATAATATTTATATATTCAAAGATGGATAATATGATCATCCGGGACAAAGGTGTGACACTCGTGTTTACCAAACGCGGCCATGCGAAAGACACCCAGCGGACGGAGGGCTGTCATCGTGACGGACGGGTGTCATCAAAACCATGTTTCTAAAAATATTAATTTAATCTTCTTGGCTGGCTTCCGAACACTTATGTAGCTCAGCATTCTCAAAAAAATAATATAGATGTAATGCATAAATAAAAAAATAATACAATAAATAATAATAATAATAAAAATAATAATACAGTGAGAGCATAAATAACTTAGTTTTAAAGAAATGTAGTTTGACATAATAATTTGCTTTTTTTGAAACATTTTTTTAAGGTTTTGATGGGTTTTTTCACACTTATTCAGGTGTTATTTTGAGTACCGAGGGAAGGGGGATAAATGTTTACTGGATGTATTTAATGGCATAAAGATAAAGTCGGAGCCTTCTTTCTTTTCTTAAAAAAATAATAATAAAGTGACAAATAAAAAAAATCCCCAAAACCAAAACAAAATGACAAAAGATTATGGAATTAATCGTTAAAATCCTTGAATATATTTTATATTTTACTAATTAAAGGATTGTAAAAAACACAACAAATGCATACTTAGTATTTTTTTAAATAAAAAATACAATAAAACTGAACATAAACTAATACATTTTTATAAAAACTACCGCAGATTGGTGGGCGTTTTTATGCAAAATAAAGTTCAGTTTACATGATTTTGAAAAATTCCCCAAAACACCAAAAAAAGTAAGAATATTGCCGTAAAACATCGGTGGTACGGTATTAAATTGTAAAAGTTTTTAAAAGTCAGCCAGCAAGACAAAATACGTTTAGAAGCATGGTTTTCAAATCATTTATCGTGACACCCGTCCGTCACGATGACACCCGTCCGTCACAATGGCACTCGTCCGACACGATGACACCCTCCGTCCGCTGGTTGTCTTTCGCATGGCCGCGTTTGTTAAACACGAGTGTCACACCTTTGTCCCGGATGATCATATTATCCATCTTTGAGCTATTTCAAAACAAAAGGGTACACTTTTTGATTTTAAATTGACCAAATTTACATAATAAATCCTTAGTTTATGTTTACAGCACTTCTCACTGAAATTTGGATTTTAAAATTTAGCTTTGAATGACAAACCCCACCTTACTTTTTGAATAGTCTTAATTACCGAATTTCTAAAATGAATAGATTTTTGTTGATTTTTATATTCAGTTATATCAAAGGTGGATAATCTAATAAAGGTATGTCACAGCGGTCTGTAGCAGCGTGCATCATAAAATCCAATTCTGGCCGGACGTGCGGCTTCTGGCCGGACATACGGCTACTGGCCGGACGTGCGGCCCGAATTGGATTTTGTGATGCACGCTGCTACAGAGCGCTATGACATACCTTTATTAGATTATCCACCTTTGGTTATATATATTCGCCGGATATGTTGCATTACTGCTAATACCAACCAAAAAACTCATAGCTACGCTATATATACCCGTATACATTAGATTCTAATACGATAGATACAATGTAAGTCGACTATGGTTTTGATTGGCCAATACATTCATAAATAACCAGTCAATAGTTTATTTGCCCAAACATAGACTGTTAAAAATTTAATTATAAAAAAGGATTAACATTAACAGGTAATTTAGGCAGCTTATATAAAGTTTAACATAAAAAAATTAGTCAATGTTTGTTTTATCGTTTTACTCAAACTTCCGATCAATTATTTACATTATTTTAGCTAAAATTCATTTAATCTAGCTTGCGAGCTGGAATATTTTTATCGTTATTTCGGCATAAGAATTCAAATTGTAAAAAAATAACAAATAAAATTTAATATGTAATTTGTAATTCCTGCATGTAATTTATAGGTACCTTGCACTAGAACTCGGTTTATACATGAAGTATGTAATAAACATAGCGAGTCACCATAATGGAAATTACTGTATCTCCTACTTATTTTTTGTAGTATGCAGATCAACCCTTGAAAGCGCGCGAATTTTCGATCAGTTGATCTGCATACTACGAAAGATAAGTAGGAGATACGGTAATTATCCATTATGGTGACTCACTGTGTGTATTGCATACTTCATGTATAAACGGAGTTCCAGTGCAAGGTGCCTATAATTTTTCTGTATTAATCCAAATAAGCGGCCTTGTATTTTTTCGTACTGTTGTTATGTCGGAAAGTCCTGTTTCAAATATTTATAAAAAACAAAAAAAAGCAAAACGATTAGCTAATTTCACCTATTTTACTAAAAATAATATTGTAATTTTTCGTTTCTTTTGCCCCGCGGCGTTCCGGGTGGTGGTGCCGGATCCTCCCCCCTATCTTTTTCGGGGCGGGGGCGCGGATTGATCCTCTTCCTTTGGCCCGGGGGGGGCGCGCGATTTCTCTCGGTTGATCTGCTCTCGAAAGATAGAGGAGTCGGTAATATTCTATGGTGACCTATGTTGCTTAACTTCATGTCTGCGTTTCAGTGCAAGGTGCCTATATTTAAACCATTACCCGGTGATTTAATTTAACTTTACAAATGTCTAAATACGTCGTATTTTTTAAACATCACGTCAATGAAAGTTGGCACACAGTCATTTTTAGACTTTAAGATTTGTACAGAAACTCTCTGTATCGATCAAATAAATTATATCCTTGCCAACGGAGCAGCTGATTTTACTAAGTGTACATTGATGTGTAGCGAATTGATATATAATTGCATTCCCTAATGTTTTTTGTTTCTAACGATTTCGTTGGAGAGATGTGTAACCTTTTTTTTCAACCGAAAACATTTATTTTACACAGATTTTATTTTTGTCAGAAAATTAAAACCTCACCTTCACACGTGTGTGACTTAATATGTCGTATTAGCGACAATACTCTTGTAAAAAATGATATTAAAAAATAAGAACAAAAAATATTTATTTAACTTATTTATTAGTATTTGCTAAATCCATTTGATTTTACATTTTTTTGGTTTTTTCTGATTAGAAACCCAAACATTCCAAAAACCTTTTTTTTTTCTTTTTTAAAAATCTAAATGTTGGTTTTTAATTGAAAACAACACACCGTAAACAAAAATACAAAACAAAAAAAACGACATCACGGTTAATTTTACAGAATTCATTCGCAACTATTAACGGGTTGTTTGCGGCTTGTGGCTGGCTACCACCAGAGGTGTTGAGCGCTTAACGCATCCCGATTCATCTCTCTTTCTGACAGCAGCACCTAAGTACATTAGTAAAAAACCTAGGGACTAGATATAAATAAAACCAAACTTGTGGCAGGTGTTTTTTAACAAGGAATACATCTTCGTGCAAGTGCAATTTGTTACTTAAGAATTCAATTTCCTAAAATAAATTGGTTTGTTTAATGGATGATGATAAAATTTTCTTTAAACAAAAACTCGGCACAAGAAAACTCAAATTTGGATTTTGGCTCATTTCCGAAACTGACTAAAAGGTGTTAACAGTAGTGATGTTCCTACCCTCCAATATCATGGTCCGCGTCCGGAGCTCTGGCCATTTAAAGAGGGGGAGCTCCGGAACTCCGGAGCTCTGCTTTTTAAATGAGTGATTTTAAGTTTATTCGAGCTTAAAATACATTTAAAATTACTCTATCTGTTTTGTTTGTTGTTTTTTTTGCTATTTACAGCGTTTTAAATAAGTTTTGAAAAAATAATAAATTTACAAAATATTTTGACAAAATAATCTATGTTCTCATTCTTAAATTATTCATGAAGTCAGCACTAAAATAAGGCAGAGCTCCGCAGCTCCGGAGCTCCGGGGTCGAGCGTTGCTCCGGAGCTCCGGGGTCGAGCGTTGCTCCGGAGCTCCTAAAAGCGGAACTCCACTCCAGAGCTCCGAAGCTCGGCGGAACATCACTAGTTAAAACCTTAGTACACGACACCATACTTTAATACGTTTTGCCAATAGCACAACGTTTTTTTCTCACTAAATTAATATTCAAAACTTTTCTGATTATAAAAATACCTTTTTATTTTAAACTGAGCAGTAGTTAGTAAAGTATATTGAGGTAACAACCGAATTCGTCACAGAATTGGAAAGTCACAAAATATTTGTTTGCACTCAATAAATTTCTAAACTAATGTAAAAAGATATCATTTAAAAATCGAACGGTTTTCAGATTTATGTAAGGTTTTTGCTGAAACATCAAAATTTTTTAAAATAATGAAAAAGGAAAAATCCTTAAAAATCAAATTTTGAATTTTCATCAGTGTTTCGTATTCACTACTTTTTTTTCTTACAGAATCTGAAAAAGCGTGCAAAGTTCGTACGATTATTGTTGTCAACATTAATTGTACGAACTTTATCGTATGTACGTACGTATTTTTTGTCGACACTCATTTTCAATAAAAAAATTGTGTTTGTTTTTTAACAAACCTGACAATTTTCGTCAAAATATTTTAAACTTTATTTGCTTAATAAAAAATTATTATTAAAATTATTTCGATATTAAAATTATTTTTAACAAATACTGTATTATATGCAAATTTACACGTTTTTTTTAAATTCTGCAACAAAATAATTTTTTTTAATCTAAAGGAATGCAAAAAATAACCTCATATAAAACAGAATGTTTTTTATTATCAAGAGAGCATGGGAATTCATTTTAGTAAAAAAAATTTTCGGTTTTCTAATAGATGCTATATGTTTTGAAGAACCACTCTTCAAATTAGAGACAGCCATTTTGAAAAAAATATTTAAGGACAAACCGTACCGGAACGTATAGTTGCTTTAATTGTTTTGAAAATAAGAATAAAAGGGCAATCAAGTAAACAACAAAATCAAAGCTATTTATCAACTAATTCTAAACCTCTAACATTTATGATTTTGCTTTGATTCAAATTATTATATCATTCATGGTCCCCTACTTTTATTTCTCGAACGAATCGAATAAACAAATTAACGGTTGGTTCATCGTTAATTCATCTCTTTTAATTCAATAAATTGGTTTTAAATATTATTTACATCACTATAATATAAAAACTCTATTTTTTTTTTGAAATAATAATAAAACAAATCTTCAAATAAATTTTTTCAGACTTGAAGAGTACGCGGTTTGAAATCTTAGTAACAAAATATTTAGTCTGCTAGGAGCTCTGGAAATTGGAAAAGGTAATTTCCCATGACATTGAAATTGTCTCATAAAACTATGATTTTATTGTGAAATCTATCTGCATTTAATAGCTATGCAATGAGAGTTTATGAATTTAATAATATTACCTATCATAAGCAAAGAAATAAAAATGGAATTTGATGCCTTTTTTCATTTTTTTTTAATAATTTTATCGGTATACAAAAAAATAAAACCAGCGTTTTAATAAAATTAATTTAATTGTCATAATGAAAATTGCCCCAGCGAACAAGTAAGTTTTTTTTCAAGGTTTTGCTTTTACGTTTTATTAATACAAGTAGCCCGTGTCAGCCATACGGCTGACAAATAATTATATTCGTATTTCTCAGATTCATTTGCTAATTTGTCGAAATTTAATTTTTTTTATTTGTTTTTACGCTGGCTTTTATTTTATTTTTCATTTATTAATATTTATTGGTAATAAATAACAATGGCAATAGCAACAATTAGCAATAGAAAAAAAATTTAACTTTTAAAATTTTGGTAAAAATGTTATGTCCAAATGTCCAAATGTTTAAAAATGTCCATGTTTTTTTTTTAAATATTTAACCCCTTTATGACATTCCCCAAGTTGTAAGCTTTGCAGTGATACCTCATTTAACCTAATTTGTTCTGCAATTGAGGAGAAGGGTCCATGCCCCATCCACCTAAAATGAGTGGTCCAGTATGAAGATGTCCATGTTCATCTTTTAAAAAATAATATTCTGGGTTTTCATTGAGTAATTACTCTAACCAATAAGTTTAAGGCAATTCAACGACGAAAAATTTTTCAACTTCCAAAGTTCATAGGGCCCCCGTTTTTGTGCAAATGCGTTGTCTAGCCTAAGGACGTCCATGAATTTTTTTTAAATTACAACACATTTATGACATTTTGCGGTATGTAAGCTTTGCAATGATATCTCATTTAGCCCAATTTTTTTTTGGTTGTGGAGGAAGGTCGGTCCTTTTTATAGTGAAAAAAGTTGTCCAGCATTAAAATGTCCATGTTAATCTAACCAAAAAAACATGACATTCTGGTTTTACATTGCATAATTATTCTTACCAATAAGTTTGAGCTAATCCAATTCAAAGACAAAAATTTTTTAAGTTCCAAAATCTATTGGGTCCCTCTTTGGTGAAAATGCGTTGTTCAATATAAAGATGTCTATAAATTTTTTTGGAAAATGCAACCACTTTACGGCATTCCCTGGGGTATAAGCTTTCTAATGATACCTCGGGTTGGGGTTTTTGGGTCACACACACACACACACACACACACACACACACACACACACACACACACACACACACACACACACACACACACACACACACACACACACACACACACACACACACACACACACACACACACACACACACACACACACACACACACACACACACACACATATTTTGCGCCACGCGCTTTGTAGGAACAGATGCCGTTAAACAAGAAACTGAGCTCACTAATCTAAGCCCCGATTTTCATCACTACTCAAACGCGGAGTGTATATATTGTCTCGCGTCTCAGTTCACTCTCAGTATATAACCGTGGAGGTACCGACTCCCGGGAGTTTATAAATTGTTAAGTTTAATAATGAACAACACGGGCGCGCGGCTCGCTGGTCTTTTCGCGTTTCAGACGCGGTTTTTGGCCTGAAAAATCGCAAAGGGTTAAAGAAAGTACAATGTATAAGAAAAAACATTAAACAAAATAAATTTTTACCTCGAATCAGCATACTGCACTTTTGTCCCTAGACTGTTAATTCTAATAGTTTTTCCAACATTTTACTTGTAAATGTTGGTCATATTACGTCGTTTTGTTGTAAATTTTTATTATTTTTTCAATTTATTATTATGTTTATTTGCATCGATTAAAATCGTTTCAAATTTAGGAAAAGCTGTATTGTTTTTTACAATACCATCAAAACCAGAAAAAATTCTTTTAGACATATAATTTATTTGTAACCGTGGAGAAAAAATCGGTAAAACAATTTATAATATTTAATAATCCATATCAAAAGTAACTATGATTGCATTATAATCTTTTTAGTTTTTTTGCTTATGAAAATTAACACATAAAAAGGTTTGGTTTATATTCATTATATACTAGCCTTGAAAAATGCTCTAAGAATAGAGCAGGAAAAAAGGGAGATTTTTCCCCAGGCGTATGTTTAGACAGGAAAGATGTGGACTAGGCTGAGATAGACATTATGTGGACTATAGGAAATTTGCATTTGGTTTGAGCAGCTGCTCACTAAATAAAAATTTCTACCATATGATAATAATTTGTTTATATATTGATCTAATCACACAGCACTGTTGCATTTTTTTTTAGAATAGAATAGAATAATTTATTGTTGCAAAGGTTACACATATAGTAACATACTTATAATACAACAAAATATTCACAAGTAATTTTAAATTAAAATACAAATTGAAAAAGTTATTAAACAAACGGATACACATATAATTACAATAAGCTGAATAAAAAATGTATTAAAGTTAAAAAATACAAATAAAAAAGGCACATATAAATGAAGTATAAACAAAGCTAAAAAAAATTGTTTTATGTTAATCATACAATAGATACATACGCAGATTTATAACCACGAAACTTAATTTTTCAAACTATATTGCATTAGTAAAAAGTTTATTGTGGACAAATTTATACATATTTATAAAATAAAAAAAGCCTACATAGAAAATAATTAGAATTTAAAAATTTTTAAAAATTAAAGTTCGAAAGTAAAACTACAGAGTTTATGACGAAAAATACTAAAAGATTTAGAAAGCACTAAATCTTTAGGTAATTTGTTCCACAAATCAACAATACGACTAGAGAAAAAGTATTTAGATATGTTAAGTTGATCAAGTTTGCCTTTTGATTTTAAACCATTAGAACGGGTTTTGGAGTTTGTGTCTAGTAAAATAGGTTTTTCAAAAGGAATATCCACAAGTTTATTTAAAACTTTATAACAAAGTAATAGATCATTTCGATTTCTACGAGCCACTAATTTATCTAGTTTAAGTTCTTTTAATCTGGTTTCGTATGCTACATAAGGAAAGCCACATCTCTGATATAGACGTCTTGTAAAAGTTCTTTGAATTTTCTCAACACGTTTGATATCCATTAAAAAATGTGGGTTCCACACATAAGTTTCAAATTCAACTAAAGGGCGTACAAAGCTAGCTTTTATACGCTTTAAGCAACATTTTCATATTTTTAGTACGAAAAGATCTAAATAATACACCTATTCGGCTCATTGCTTTAGCGGCTATAGAAGTGCAGTGATCTGAAAACTTTAGATTGGAAGATACCAATATACCTAGGTCACGTATACAATTTTTGCTAAGAATTAAATTTTTATTTAGATAATACATATGTTTTGGATTATTGAAGCCTAGGTGTAAAACGTTAAATTTATTTATAGCAATGTTTAGTTGCCATGTTGTTGCCCACTTGCAAAAACGATCTAAATTTAGCTGAAAATTTTTTTGAGCATTATGTTTATCAAGAATGGTGTAAAATTTGGCATCATCTGCAAAAAGCTTGACTGACACCGTCTTATTAAGGCAATCAGGCAGATCATTGATATAGAGAAGAAAAAGGAGCGGCCCAAGGACACTGCCTTGAGGCACTCCACTTGAAACATAGGCATAATCAGAACAAACAAAATTTTCATTTAAGTCATGTGAGTCATCATTTAAAATAACTTTTTGTCTTCTGTTATTTAAAAAATTTGAAATCCAATTAAATAGTTCATAATCAATTCTATAAGCTTTTAATTTTATCAGAAGTTTAGAGTGACTGACAGAATCAAAAGCTTTGGAGAAGTCGATGTACATGACATCAACTGGTTTATAATTTTCCAAAGCTTTGGTCCAATCTGAAATACTTGATAATAATTGCAAACCGACTGATTTTTTTTTTGAGAAAACCATATTGATCTGAGTGAATTAAGTTATTTTTTCTTAAATAAATAAGTAACTCGTCAACAATGATGCTCTCCATGACTTTGCAAGATAAACATGTAAGCGATATGGGGCGATAATTTTTACAATTACTAGTAACACCTTTTTTAAAAATTGGTAAAACAAAAGCGTCTTTCCATAATGAAGGAACCGTCCCAGATAGCATTGACAGCTCAAATATTCGCGCGAGGGGTGTAGAAATTTCAGCTGCAATATTTCTTAAATAGATAGCTGGTAAATCATCAGGAGTACGAGACGACTTTTTAGGAAGTTTCTTAAGTTTTTTTAACACAAAACTAACTGGAAAAGATACTGAAAATTTTCCAACAGTGTCCTTAACACGTTTTTTGAAATCGGGGCAAACCCCATTATCTTTAGTAAAAACAGAAGCAAAGTAGTCGTTAAAAATATTGCATTTGTCTATATTGTTAACAGCTAAAAAACCGTCGTCGTTTTTTATGGCTGGAATATTGGGATTATTACATCGAAATTTATTTTTAGCGAAAGAAAAAAATTTTGTACTGTCACCACTATTTATAGCCTCATGTTCAAGATTGTCGTAAAAAGTTTTCAACGCCTCATTATATTGCTTATCACAGTTTTTCCATTCTTTTTTAAACACGGGTTTATTTTTAGATTTTCTGTGTAGAAAAGTTTTTTTACGCTTTAAAGCTCTAATATAGGGAGTATATTGTATTTTATTTGGCTTGTATTGCTTAACGGGTACATATTTATCGATAAAATAAAATAAATAAAATAAAATAGATAAAATAAGAAAGCCAGCAATTGCAATAGTTATAGCCAGTTTTTTTTTATGTGGCCGAAGTTAATGGCTCGCGCCTAATTTCTAAAATTTCTAAAATGTCTAAAATTCTTAAGTGTTTCAAAAATACTTCGCTGTGGGCGTTCGGAATGCAGTATTAAAAGTTGATTTTCAATTGCTGGCTCTCAGCTGGCTCTTGGTTGAAAATTGCTGGCTTTCTTATTTTATCATAAAAGAGAACGCTTTGAAAACGTAGAACTTAAGGTTATAGGAAAAACGAGTGAATGAAATGGGGTCGAAAGAACGGCGGAAGACATGCGGGAACGCATGCTGGCTTTCAACTGGCTCCTGGAATTGCTGGCTTTCCTGTTTTAGCTGACTTATTTGTTAACGGGAAAGCTTTTAAAACGTCGTAACTAAGGTTATTGGAAAAACGAGTGGAACAAATGGAGTGGGAAGACCGGCGGAAAACCGGCCGAAGACATGCGGGAACGCATGCTACAGTGTTTTTAATTGCGAGAGCCGGCGTGAACGCATGCTAATGGTTTTTTTCAAAAAAAGCATTTTAATTTGATTAAAATTTATTTTAACATCAAAACTAATTAGAAAATTCATATTTCATTAGTTTTTAGCTATTTTCAAGTTAAGTTTATTTCTAGTAAAAAAAAGATATCACAAAAAAACAGTTAATACAAAACAAATATGCAACCCAGTTGGGCTACAAAAATACAAATAGAGCATAAAAATTTAAACAGAGAAAAAAAACACATATCACAAAGGAAGTCCTGGCTATGCTTACTAGAAAAAAATATGACTAAAGGCTTTACTTTTTAAAGCTCTTTATTTAGTCATTTATAAAAGAAATACTAATTGTTTTACATTTTTAAAGATTTTTTAAAATTATAGATTGTTTTGGAACTAACTTGCATTTTATTCAAAGAATTCTATTTTGGTACTACTCTATTCAAAAAGCTATACTTTCTGCAGTTAACTCTGCTATGTTGTATTTTAATTTTTTTTGAATGTCCTCTGGTTTCATTAGTATTGAAAGTAAAGTAGTTATCAGGATTTAAATTAACCAGACCATTTACTATTTTAAATGTTTCAAATCATATCTGCTCTCTCTCTGCGTTTTTGTAAGGATTCTAAGTTTAATATATGTAGTATTTTTTCATAATCTGTATCTTTTAGGTGACATGCTTTAAAAATTCTTTTGGTATATGATCGCTGGACTTTTTCAATAATATGCTTATCTTTAATCATATATGGGTTCCAAACAGCACTTGCATACTCTACAGTGGGACGTACAAAACTTTTATATGCAGTAAGATAATTTTTAACAGATTTTGATTTGAAACATCTAAATATTAAATTCCAGTTTTCATAGCTTTACTGGCTATTTTTTGACAATGAGATGTAAATTTTAAATCATCACTCATGTAAACCCTTAAATCGATAGAAAGCTCATACTTTACAATTTGCTCCATTATCTTGCATGAAAAACATGTAAGTGAAATAGGACGATAGTTTTCTTTTTGACATTTGGAACATTTTTTATGTGCTGGGGTTGTTAAAGCAATTTTCCACTCATGTGGCAGGTCACCCGAGTTAAATGATTTTTGAAATATATTGGAAAGAGGTTCTGCTACTACTTTTGCTAAACGTTTTAAAAACAATGCCGGTATGCCATCAGGGGTGCGTGACAGTTTATTTGGTAGTTTTTTAGGAAATTTTAAAACATCTTTTACTGTGAAGTTTATATTTTCAAGAATTTTAACATTTTTTGGCTCAAAATATGGAAGTTTATTATTATCTTTAGTGAAAACAGAACTAAAATATTCTCCAAAAATTGTAGCTTTTTCTAAATCTTCAGTGGCAAAAGTGTCATTGTCTTCTTATATAGGAAGAAGAACTTTTAGGTCTGGTTTTAGAAGTCGCGGTCATGGCAAATACTGGTCCAAAGAATATAAAGGCGTCAGTGATTATTGTTATTTGTTTGTTGTTGATGACATATAGTAATTAAATAAACTAATATTAAATTTGGCTACTTAGATTTTGAAAGGATTGGATAAAAATCCACCTGAAGTTCTTTACTGCTGGTAAGAAATTTGTGTTTTTAACAGTGGCTTTAGTAACTTTTATAATCCTAAATATTTATAACATTGACACAAAATTACCAACCAATTTCAAATAATTTAACTTTGTTCTTTTTCAGTTGTTGTGCCAGATATTAGTGGTCGCTTGTACATTTACAATTTTTGATATTGTGCTTGCAAGTGGCACAATTGTTTATTCAGTTTATTCAAATATTGGATTGGTAAACATTTACAATATCTTTAACATTTCTCTCTAATTTAACTCTAAACAAACAATCTTTATTTCAATCTCACATTTAACCTTTGCTTCTGTATTTTGTGTTGCTTTGTATTTGCTTTGTTATATATTTAGTTTGCTTTGTGTTCTTTGTATATCTATATTGTTTTGTGCATTTCTTCTGCATTTTCTAACATGTGTTCATTCCCCCAAGAGGACTGGAAAAGCGCTACCCTTTCTGGTAGCTGGTAGCAGAGACAACAAATTCAATAAGGTAATTTTTGCTATCTTTGTTTTACTGTTATTATCGGACAGCCAACTTCACAAAGAATTGGCGGAATAGATTCTTTGGATTTGAGATTTCTGTTAATATACTTAAAAAAATAACCAATGTCACAAGATTTAAGGACTTCCTCTTCTAATTCTGAATTAAATTTTTTAACACTGTCTGAATAATCTTTTGAAATCTTCTTAAATCAGACCTGTGCACGGTCTGAAAATGCCCCCCCGTTTTATTGGAGGATTTGCCCTCCCCCCCCGTTTTATTGCCCCCCCCCCCCGCCAAAAAATGAAAAAGTACCCTAAAAATATGACGCCATTTTTGACCTATGATGACGCCATCATCGCGAATTTTTTGCAGTTTTTAGCCTATTTCAATGTATTTTAAGCCATTTTAGACCTATTTTTACCTTATTTCCGCTTTTTTTGTCCCTTTTTTCCCTTTTCCCTTCTTTTTTTCTCTTTTTTCTCTTTTTTTCTTTCCCCCCTGCTTGCCCCCCCCGTTTTATTGCCCCCTCCCGTTTCAAAAGAGTTGCCCCCGTGCCCCCCCCCCCCCGTTTTGGAATTGCCCCCCCCCCCCCCCCGTTTTAAAGCCGGGGGGGGGGGCAGTGCACAGGTCTGTTAAATTCATCTTTAAAATTAATATTTTTTGATCTACATTTCCACAACTTTCTTGGGGTTTGGGGTATCGGCATTTCTTTTTGGTATATTTTTATTTTTATTTACCATTGGTACATGTAAAGTAATACTCTCAATCACTATATTTACAAAGCAATCCCAAAGTTCTTGAACTGTTATGAGATATTTAAATTTGATGTCCCAGTTTATAGAAGCAAGAAACATAGCTATTGACTTCTAATCAGCATTTTTGAAGTCAGGTACCAAAAGTTCAGTATTTTTATAAGAAATTGTTTCATTAAATAAACAAAGATTAATTTCACAAATTATTACACTATGATCTGAATTTCCAAAATTAGGGGCTAAATGCACTTTATTAATCATTTCTGGGTCGTTGGTTAGAACCAAATCTAAAAAATTATTACCACGGGAAGGTTCAGAAACAACTTGGGAAAACCCTAATTCTAAAAATTTTATATAGTACTTATTTTCATTTTGCGAGTTGCTAGTTATTAGGTTAAATTCACTCCACCTAATACCAGGAATCCTGGTATTAGGTGGAAGGAAGGTTTAAATCGCCTATTAAATAAGGTTGTATGTGCATGATTTGTTGTATAGTATTCAATCAAATTTAATAAATGAAAATCATCTTCAGCTTTTATGTTTGGAGGTCTATACAAATTTATCAAACGAATTTTATTACTTGAGATAATAAGATCAGATATTATAATGTCTAAGTTATTAAATTTATGGTTGATTGTAATTTCATTATATTTTATTTTGTTGTTAATTAACGTAACAACACCTCCACCCTTCCCTTACCTAGATATTTATCTTTTTTCAATAAACTAAAGTTACTATCCTTCACTATTAGCTGATTTGGAATTTCAGAATGAAGCCAGGACTCCTGTACTAGTTAGTATCACATCAGGCAATGTACTTTCTTGAATACTTATGGTCGTTTTTAAGCAAAAATGCATGCCAACTTCCCCGCACTAAACCAAAAGTGCAACAAAAATGCGTAAAACTTTATAAACAAATACCCAAAAAAGTCAAGAAACAAAAAAAAATATATTATTTAAATTATTTAATTTTTAAAGTATCTTAAACCAATTTTTTAAAAAATACGTTTAGCACTAACTTTGGCATTCTTCAAGTATGTAACCCATTTAATTACATGGACTACTTTAGGTATAGACGAACTAACAGTTTAAAACCCTTATTTTTCAAGTACAATTAATTAAAATAAATAGTTTTTTTTTGATAAATCTTAAGAAAAACACGTAAACTTAAAAATTTTGTCAAGATAAAACTAATGAGCAACCTGAATCATGGAGTGTAGACCTTCGTTAAATATTTGAGCATCCACTGCAACATGCCGAGAGAAACAAAGGATGATCAAATTGCCAGACTGGAAGCTGAGAATGCGGACCTCCAGCGAAAGCTGACGGATTTGGAGAAAAGATTTGCCAGGATCAAGAATATATAACACAAGAGAATGTACGACTGTACACTAAATTTTTGACAAAAATTTTGCGACAAAAGTCGCACTTTCGAATTTGTGTGCGACTTTTCTCGCAAAAATCCGCCATTTTCTGCAAGTTTTCCCGCGCTGCGATTATTTACACAGTGTTAGTTTTCTCGCAGTGGGGACTGAGACTTTTTTGCACTCTATGCTGCTTTATTTGCACTGCGATTATTTTCCCACTGCGAGTCCGGCTGCACAACAAAAAAAAAAAAAAACAAAGCGGAGCTAAAATTTTGTGTTTTAATGAGTAAAAGTCGTTTTTTTTTTACCTTAAGATGTTAAAACTTTTTAGTTTTAATAAAATAAAGTAACTTTCCAACGTTTTAAAATTAAATAAAACAAGTTTCAAAGTGTTTTACTCCATTGAAAATGACTACCAGTCTCTGTATTTTTTTGTTGCGCAGCCAGACTCGCAGTGCGAAAATAATCGCAGTGCGAATAAAACAGCATAGAGTGCGAAAGAAGTCGCAGTCCCCAATGCGAGAAAACTAACACTGTGTTAAAAATCGCAGCGCGGAAAAACTAGCAGAAAATGGCGGATTTTTGCGAGAAAAGTCGCACACAAATTCAAAAGTGCAACTTTTCTCGCAAAATTTTGGTCAAAAATTTAGTGTACAGTCGGACATTCTCTTGTGTTATATATTCTTGCCAGGATGGAGGAAGAACGAGCTCCTGGTGTCAATACAGAGTTAGTGGCATCCATCTGTGAAAAGGTGCTGAATCGTCTACTGCTGATGATTGACAGTTATTTTAAGCGCATGGAGGTGCAAAGAGAACATGAGACAATGTTGGTCGTATCTGGCCTACCGGAGAGCGATTCCTATGAAGGGGAAAAAGAGAATGTGACTGAATTATTAAAGACTCTTGATAGTGGCGATTCGGGAGAGGTCACTCCAGTTCAGTTCTTTTGTATCGGAAGAGCTGGTGACCGGCCCAGGCTCCTAAAAATCAGACTATTAAACAAATATATTAGAAATAGAGCTGTACGGTCAAGAGGACGACTAAGGGGGGTCACTAAATTTGATAAAGTTTATGTAAGGCGGTCACTGAATGAGGAACAGCGAGTCTGTCAAAAGGAGTTGCTTGGCAAACTTCGGGAGCTTAGAGAACAGAACAAAAAGGTTTCACTTCGGTATTCTGCTGATGGTGATCCCTTTTTGTTCGACATCACTCTCAAGGCTCCCCTAAATGTTTCAAAATAGGATATTGTGCGACTTAATTATCATTGTTGTAGTAAACTAAAACTTATACCTAAAGCCAATGTCCTTCAGGCTGAAATTAAGGGCGGACCGTTCTCCGCCAAGAAGAAATAAACAATAACGCGCAAACCAAGAAAATTAAAAAAAAAAGTCTCAGTAGTAATTTAACCAATAATTATTTAATTGCATCACGTGTTTTCCTGCGCGTGATATTTTCTTGGAGAATGAGTGGTTACTCGACCACCCTTACAATTTCACCCTGATAGAATTCATCTTTAGTATAAAAATTTTGTGTATGAATGCAAGAAGCCTTGCTAACTCCTTAGATGAGCTAGATGTTTTGATTTCAGGAGACGACTGTGCCTATGGTGATATTGATATCTGCTTTATTTGTGAAACATGGCTCACTGAAACAACCACTGACCAAATGATTTTAAAAAACAGAAAATTTAATGTTTATCGAAGGGATCGACAGCAGCGGCGAGGAGGTAGAGTAGTTCTATTTCTATTGATTAAAAATATTTTTAGAGTAGTTGAAGTTGAAATGGCGGAAAAGTACAATGCAATAGAATTAGTAGCGGTTGACATTTTTCTACAAAAGTCATCTAAACTGAGATTCATTGGTATTTATAGGGAACCTAGTACTAGAAAAGAAAAAGACAATCTAATATTTGAGCTAATCAGGAACTTAACAGAAAACTTTGTAGGAACCATTGTTTTTACTGGAGATTTCAATCTGCCAGGGGTAGATTGGTCTTCAAATAATTTTATATCACCTACGGCCCTTTTCTTGACATACATCTTCCGCAAAACCTGTCAATTATCCTGGCAAGAAGCCCTTTTTTTCCTAATTGATACAGGTTTTCAAACCAAACTTTGGAAATGATACCATGACATTGTCGGAGAGCTCTTGTTCCACAATTGTAGACTCCAGCGACACCTGCGCGGTGTGCCTAAAATCAGCCGGGGAGCTTTTTTCGGCCCACATTGAATGCTATAACTGTGGCGAGTTATACCACTTTCGCTGTCTGGGTCTTAATAACTTTAAGGCCAATGCTTCAACGAAGCAACTTCTCGAGCTTCCTGGCAACCAATTTAGGTTCCACTGCTCCAAACCCGCCTGCTCACTTCCTCGGCGTCGCGAATCTCCCAGAAAACGCTCAGAAACCTTGGAAACCTTAACCGATCTTCAGGAACTTTCTGGTGAGATCGCTCAACAAGGGCTGGCTCTTAGTCAACTCAAAGCTAGCCTTTCGCGCGATGTTCCGATTATGCTTGAAAAGCTTAAAGCTATTGAATCCTCAGTCAGCAACGCCTCACCTCCTTGTGTACCGGAAGGAAATACTTCATATGCCTCAGCCGTTAAGAAAGGCATTTCACCTTCCCAGGCACCTGTTTATTTTGCTGTGAAAGAAGTCTTAAGCGAAAAAGAGATGAAAACACAAGTGATTATCTCAAACTTACCTGAACAGCCAAATGAAACCGCCAAACAACTTTCAATTTTGTTAAAAACCTTCTTTGAGGCGAACCATTTATCGAGTTATTGGAGCAACGTCATATCAGCTGAACGTCTCGGACGCATCCAACCTAGCGGAAGACCGAGATTAATAAAGCTAAGCATGGCAAATCACACCGGTCAAGGTTCTTTGCATGCCAAAAACTTGCTTAATAGCTTTAATGACATCTCCCACGATCGTGAACTTAATTACAACATACAAGGCGTGTCCATGCGACCTTCTTTGCCATTAGAAGAACGCAGCAAGTTGAAAACGTATAGAAATATGCGCAAGGAAGCCTATCAGCAAAATTTGAGCCTAAAAGAAAATGGTGTTTCCAACGTAAGCTACTCCGTCAGACAAGATCGTAAAGGAGGATACTTCTATGGAAAGTTTGTTATGAACGATAATGGTCGGTGGGCACTAGTCGAAAAATTAGACAAGTTGGTAAATAGTGCGCAGGGTAAAGGTGAGTTAAACTCCTAGAGGGAGAGGACATACATGCGATTCATAATATTAAACCTCCAGAATCAAACTTTTTTAAATGCATATACGGCAATGTTCGTAGCATTTACAGCCATGAAAACCGCAATCTGTTAAATATATTACTTTTAAAGCAAAAATACAAAATATTATGTTTTACCGAAACGTGGCTTAAAGACGAAGTTACAAACAATATGCTTACATCTGAAAATTCTTATCAATTGTTTCGCAAAGATAGGGCTTTTAAAACCGGAGGCGGTATTGCCATTTTTGTCAAAAAGTCTATTAAAGCTAAACTTATTAATCTTTCATCACGTTTTGAACCGTTAGAATTAATTGCTATTGATATTATTGGTGATTTATCGTCACGTTTAATATGTTTTTATCGGCCACCAAACAGTTTGCAAGAATATGACGAATTATTTTTAGATGCACTCAGCGTTTTAACTGATACAAAATTTCCAATTACGATTTGTGGCGATTTTAATGTAGTCGATAAATTTTGGTCTAACAATCCTCCAGATACCAGGCTCGGCAATAGTTTTTCTAAAGTTTTTAACGAAAATTCGTTCAACCAACTAGTCACTGACCCCACTAGGGGTTCAAATTTTTTAGATCTTATTTTTTCAAACACTGATATGCAGATTTCTAACGTGAAATTGAGTGAACCGCTTTTTAATAGTGACCATGAGACAGTAGAATTTTTATACCGAGGACCGTCCAATATTTTGCCGAAAACTAAAACAAATGAAATTAAAATTTTTGATTACAAAAAGGCTGATTGGAAAGCAATGAACAATTATCTAAACTTAATTGATTTTGTTGCGCTTTTTCAAGTTAGTTCTTCAGCGGAAAATCATTGGAATATTGTTAAAACTGAAATTACAAAAGCGATAGAACTTTTCGTTCCAAAGAAAATAGTTAAATCTTCTAAAAAACATACTTATCCGCAGTATATTAAAAATATAATGTCAAAAAAGAAAAAAATGTGGAAAACACGAAAAGACGAAAAAACCGCTTTTAACATTAACGAATATAATAAATTAAATAGACATTTTAAGGCAGAAGTAACCAAACTAAGTAAAAAACGTGAGCATAAAATTCTAAATAGCGGTGACAAGAACAAGTTGTTCCAGTTTATTAGAAATAAATGTAAAAGTCCAAAAGAAAATAGCATAATTCCTCCATTAAAAAAAGATAATAATACATTAACATCTGATCCGTTTGAGCAATGCGAGCGTTTAAATTCTTGCTTTTCTGAAAACTTTACTGCTGATAATCAAATTATAGAAAACATATCTTCTAAAGTCCCTCCAGGTACTGAGTTAAAAAACATTAAATTTACTCCAGAAATTGTTTTAAAAGCGCTTAAAAAGCAAAAAAACAAAATAAGTAGAAATCCTGATAATGTTCCTCCAATAGTGTTTAAAAACTTAGCTATATCTTTAGCTTCACCCTTATGTTCCGTTTTTGAAGTGTCTTTCAGAACTCATAAATTACCACTGAACTGGCTTTTAGCTGAAGTTATTCCAATTTTTAAAAAAGGCTGCCCAAGCGAGGCAAACAATTATAGGCCCATTTCTCTTACTTGTATTGCTTGCAAGGTGATGGAAAGTTGCATCTCTGATCAAATATTATCCTACTTAAGAAAATTAAATCTAATATCGAAAGATCAACATGGATTTCTAGCTAAAAGATCAACTTGTTCTTTGCTTTTAGAATCGTTTAACGACTGGTCAAATGCTCTTAATAAGGGTTTAATTATAGACACTATTTTTATCGATTTTAGTAAAGCCTTTGACTCAGTCTGTCATACTAAACTTCTGAAAAAACTGAAAGCGTACGGTATAAATGGTGATTTGTTAGGCTGGATAGGTGCATTTCTGCAAAATCGCCAACAACGCGTAATAATAGGTGACTATCACTCTTCATTTACTAACGTTATTTCAGGAGTGCCACAAGGCTCTGTTCTTGGGCCTCTTCTGTTTTTATTATTCATAAATGATTTAACTGATGAAATAAAAAACGTGTCTTGCAAACTGTTTGCAGACGACGTTAAATTGTTTCAGGTTCGCAAACATAACGAAACCAATTTTTTGTTGCAAAATGATCTTCACCGTTTAGAATTATGGGCGCAAAAGTGGCAATTAAGCATAGCAGAGCACAAATGTAGTGTAATTTATATGGGTAAACAAAACCCTAAAATTCCGTTAATGATTAAAGGAAAGGAGCTGAAAGTTGAAACTGAAGCAAGGGATTTGGGTATTATTGTAACTTCAAATCTAAAGCCAAGCGTTCATTGTAACATAATTGCCAAAAAAGCACTTTCAATAATTAACATGCTCTTTCGTTCTTTTCAAACAGCAAATCTAAATTCTCTTTTGACTGCATTCAAATCGTTTGCGAGACCTATACTTGAGCACGCTAGTCAAGTTTGGTCGCCTTATTTGTTTAAAGACATAGATAAATTAGAACATGTTCAGCGCTATTTTACGCGAAGATTATTCAAAATATGTGGCCTGCCTCAGGAGTTTAACTACAAACAAAGGCTACAATTTCTTAAATTAGATTCACTTGAGGTGCGTAGAATTCGTTTTGATATGATAATGTGTTTTAATATAATAAACAAAAAAAACGATTTAAATTTTTATGATTTTTTTGAATGGGGACGTTTTAAAGGCAAAAACAACCATGAATTTAAATTATTTTTGCCAAAGGCTAAAAACGATATTAAAATGTTCTCTTTTTCCTCTCGAAGTGCAACATACTGGAACTCACTGCCAAAAACTATTGTCAATGCTACAACCTTAAAAAGTTTTAAATCTCTGATTAATAAGGTTAGTTTCGATGAATTTCTCAAATTTGATAGACACATGATATAAGTAGCCATAACGGCTCTCTGTGTTCTCTCCCTTTATTATACTTTTCCAATGTGTTGCAGTTTGGGACCTTGGGGTGTGTATTTTTATTTTAAATGAATTTTAGTATTAGTAACATGTAAATCAGAAGGGATCCTAACCTCATGGCCCACCGAACCAAGTGATTTTCTATAAAATTGTATTCATGTTATTTCATTTCATGTCTATATGTAATTAATTCTTTTTATATTTTAATACTGCTTCGTATTTTTAAGTATACATAAAGGTTTTTCATTCATT
>JASAMX010010093.1:0-14043 GCA_030248175.1 Microlaimidae sp. YZB2_3 | reverse complement strand
CAGGGCCGTAGCCAGGATTTGAATTGAGGGGGGATTTTTTGGAAGGTGGTTTATAGGGGCCCACAAGGGGGTCTGGAGGGCGGGAGCCCCCCAGCGGGGTCAAGGGGCAGAGCCCCTTGTCAGGGGGGTCCGGGGGGCAGAATGCCCCCCGGGGTGGAAAATTTTTTAATTTTAAGCTTTTAAAAGGCATCAGGAAACCTAAATTTAAGTACTGAATCTTTATTTATTTTCAGTTGTTTTTTTAAATAAATACAACAAAATAAAATAGTTTTAGGTATTTTATTACTATTTTAATAAAAAAGAACAAACGTTTTCTAAAAATAAAAAATCTTTATTTAATTTAAGTTTTTATAGTAAATGCTTCAGTTATTAATATCCAAAATTTGCTTATGTATCCAAAATTTGCTTAATTTTGGATATGTCCATTAAGTGCCTTTGTGGCTCTGTCATTTTAACAGTAATAATTGAAGAAGACGGTTTTAAAGTGAGTAACCAAAGCATTTACAATAAAAAATCCTAAGAAAACCGCTTTTTTATACCAAAAAAGTGGTTGAATCGTGACTTCCCGCTCTTTGATACTGCCGCTTTTATGCAAATATTTTCACACAAAACAAAAATACAATATTTTTAAACTCACTGCACTAATGTTTTGAATTATAAATAATTCCTTTTTTATAAATAAGAGCTTTTATGAACCTAAATCACTTTAAATAATGCATTTTAGATAGCTTTAATACATTACAGAGTGATTTGGAAAAAAAAATTTTTTTTCTAAATTTTTAAAAAAACCAAAGGGGGGACCCTTACGAAATTTTTTGCCTTCCCAGAATTTGAGGGGGGGATTAATCCCCCCAATCCCCCCCCCCCCTGGCTACGGACTTGTTTATGGTGTGGGGGGTTGGGTGGGGGGGGGGGGTGGTTGGGTGGGGTGGTGGGGGTGGGGGGGTGGGTTTTGGGTAGTGGTTGTCTCGTCAACTTTTGACTTCAATGTGATGTGTATTTTAGGTAAGGTAAAGGAGAGAAGAATAGAATACACTTAATAGAATAACAGTCTTCTTTTATGGGGGGGGGGGGGGTGGTTTGATGCCCCCCCCCTCCCACCTCTTCCGTATGAGGAGGTGTTAGTAGTGTGGGTAATAGCGTTCTTTCGTACAAGAGCTCTTGTGAAATACAGTAATATTTCACAAAAAAATTTATATGAGTGTTAAAAAGGCAGAAATATCACGATTATAAAGTGAACATTCCATAGGTGTCCGACCTCTGACGGCTAGGGGGGGGTTTGACCCCAGGGTCAGCCCATTTTTTACCATTTTGTAGGCCTGTCAGCCTGGACCAAATTTTCAAAAAATTTTGACCCCGGGGTAGCCTGGACTGAAGGGTCCTTAGGGGGGAAGCCTGAACTGGGCTACTTAGGGGGAGGAATAGCCTGGACCTGCCAAAAAAACTTTTGGAAACTGTTAAAAACGTTAACATATTATAAGAGGTATCTTTTTGTTGATTTTTTTCACTTCCGGTAAAAGTTTGACCAACTTTCTTCTATTTTCCGGTTACATAATAAATAATAATAATCATTGTATTTTGTTTTCATTTCATTATTTTGCATGCGGCAACTTGCCGGGCAAGTGTTTAACAAATGGCGGCAGCGCAAAAAACGGACCGGTCGTTTAAAAAAAACAGACCGTTTGTTTTTTAAAAACGGTTCATTTTTAAAACAAACATCTGAATTTTATTTTTTTATTTTTAATGTAACGTACCAACCAGTTTGTAAAAAACCTAAGGTTTATTATAAATTATAAAAATTTGTATAGAACACTAAAATTATTGTTATATTTATGAGGAATATATACATATATAAAGATAGCGCACGAAATTTGTGCTCGCACAAATTTTCGCGCACGAATTTTGAGCCTGTATATTTTCAGTCGCGCGCATGAAAAAAACGATTTTTATGCCTATCGCACATTAAGCACAGTACGTATAAAGTTGTATAAAGTTAGCGCACAAAATTTGTGCGCGCACGAATTTCTGCGCACGAATTTTAGTTATTGTTATTGGCATATAAATAATTGATTTTTTGGAATAAATATTATAAAACATTACTCTACAATAATTAAATAGTTTATTTTTGTTTTTTTTTATTATGAAAACATTTACATTTTTACACACATTAAATTTGATTTTATTTTGCAAACTAATAAAAAAGAAAATCTACTTTGTTTTACAGAATACTTTGTAAAATAAAATAACAAATCTATAGAAGTAGAGAGGGGGGTGGTGGAACAGCTGTTAGGGGGGAGGATCAAAAACCGCCTTCAGGGGGGGGGGGGCGGCCTGGACCGGTGTGTGAGGGGGAGGGAGGGTCCAAAATGAGCGCTAGAGGGGAGGGGTACCCTGGACCAGCCCTAAGGGGGGGGGGGGCGGTCCGGGCAGTCCAGGCTGGTCGGACACCTATGGTTATATCGTTATTTCAACATGCACTGGCAGCTGTGCCCCCTCTAAAAATAAAAGTTCCCAACTAAACAGGCTTTTTGCTCGATTTTCATGGGGAGCCGAACCGGAAAAGGGCCACCTTGGGAGGTTATGAGACGCCATTTCCTTGCAGGAGGGTTAAATTTACGGTACAATTCCCATACGCGTCCCAAAATTCGATTTGATCAAAACAAACCAAAACAAATTCCCAAAACATTTTTGTACACTAAATCGGACACGCAGACTTCGTTTTAATGATTATTTTTAAGATTTGGCCTTATCGAAAAGAGTTATGAACTAATTTATATCCAAAAAATGACCTTTTTTAGCATATGCAATTTATGATGTCAAGTCCGTAGCCAGGGGGGGATTGGGGGGATTAATCCCCCCCTCAAATTCTGGGAAGGCAAAAAATTTTGTAAGGGTCCCCCCTTTGGTTTTTTTAAAAATTTAGAAAAAAAATTTTTTTTTCCAAATCACTCTGTAATGTATTAAAGCTATCTAAAATGCATTATTTAAAGTGATTTAGGTTCATAAAAGCTCTTATTTATAAAAAAGGAATTATTTATAATTCAAAACATTAGTGCAGTGAGTTTAAAAATATTGTATTTTTGTTTTGTGTGAAAATATTTGCATAAAAGCGGCAGTATCAAAGAGCAAGAAGTTACGATTCAACCACTTTTTTGGTATAAAAAAGCGGTTTTCTTAGGATTTTTTATTGTAATTGCTTTGGTTACTCACTTTAAAACCGTCTTCTTCAATTATTACTGTTAAAATGACAGAGCCACAAAGGCACTTAATGGACATATCCAAATTTAAGCTAATTTTGGATACATAAGCAAATTTTGGATACTAATAACTGAAGCATTTACTATAAAAACTTAAATTAAATAAAGATTTTTTTATTTTTAGAAAACGTTTGTTCTTTTTTATTAAAATAGTAATAAAATACCTAAAACTATTTTATTTTGTTGTATTTATTTAAAAAAACAACTGAAAATAAATAAAGATTCAGTACTTAAATTTAAGTTTCCTGATGCCTTTTAAAAGCTTAAAATTAAAAAATTTTCCACCCCGGGGGGCATTCTGCCCTCCGGACCCCCCCTGACAAGGGGCTCTGCCCCTTGATCCCGCTGGGGGGCTCCCGCCCCCCCGACCTCCCCATTCTGGGGGGCTCCCGCCCCCCAGACCCCCCTTGTGTGCCCCTATAAACCACCTTCCAAAAAATCCCTCAATTCAAATCCTGGCTACAGCCCTGGATGTTGATAAAAAAATTTGTAAACACACAATTTAAGCTAAAAAATATGTTTTAACAATGCTAGAAGTCTGAAAAATTTTCAAAAAAAAAAAATTTGGAAGTAATATGGACCACCAAAAACATGGACAACAAAATTTTTTGGCTTTAATCGCTAATTTAAACTTAGTTTTTCACCGATTTATTACTCCTAAGCCTAAGCAAAACCTAAAAATCAAACAAATTTGTAATATAATTGATTTTTATTAAAATAGGGTATGCCTTTAATTTTGGCACTTTTTTGTTTTTCCAAAGTAACTTTTCACTGTATGGCCCGATTTTCATGTTTGATAGCTCATTTTAAAGCTTTTACGATACTGCCTTGCGTCATAAAAGTTTCATTGTACGAAAGTAGTTTTTTTTACTTGATTAAATCAGTTTTTAAAAAAATGGAAAACTGCTGAAATTAAATATATGCATTTAATTTTGGCACTTTAAAAACAATCGATTGTTTCTCAGTCAAAAAATCATCATTTTCAAAAATTTAAAAGCCTATCATTATTTCCAGACAGTTTTCTTTAATTTAAGCTACAACTTGTTGTTTAAAGTGTAACTGGTAAAAAGTTACAGATAAAATGCCAAATGGTATCAAAATGAGCAAAATTTGGGAAAAAAGTGCATTTAATTTTGGCACTTTTTGAAAGTACCTCCTTAATCGAGTTTAAGTGCAGTGCTATGACCCCTACACATTTCAACATTGTCTTTTAATTATTTACAATTACAATTTAACCCCCGACCACTTAAGTAAACCCGTTTTTACCTACAGCAATATGTGTGCCGAAATCACACTATTTTATTTTATAACGATTGGTCACCACAGACGCGTTGTAGAACCACAGGGACTAAAAATTCGGTACAAAGACTAAATTTCACCAGGACAGTTCAATTTTTAAACCAATTTATTGCGTAATCATGATATGCCCATGTTCTAAAAACGAGTAACAATTTTATTTTTTTATAAATGACACAATTTCACATAAAAATATCATAACATAACAAATAAAAACCTTACGACAGTCATCTACGTATAATTAGCTCTCATTTGAGCTATCAAACGTCGTATTCCGTCCAGGATTACCAAAGATATAGTCCAAAATCAAAAATGGCCAATTTGGAAAAGTGCCGAAATTAAATGCACCACCCTAAGTTGTTTTTTAAAAATGTGAATTTTTTCACAACTAAAATTTGATGGGTATTTGAACGGTTATTATTAAAAATTGGTTGTTACCATGAAAAAAAAACTAAAAGTATATTTGTAACTGCCAGACACTTCGTAATACGAAAAAAATAATATTAATTTGATTAAAGGCTTAATAAAAAAATCTTAATAACATAAATTGTACATGCCAAAATAGGACAATTTTTGAGTATAAATCGGCTTATAACTTCTAATGAAAAGCTTAAATCTCAAAAATAACCACAAAATCAAGTCTACGGGTCCAATTTAGGGTATGAAGATGTTTTATAAAGTGTATTTTACTTTAGTGTCGGTCAAATATAATTCTGGGACGCGTATGAGAATCCTACCTAAATAAATTTACCAGATGTGTACCTGCGCAGTCAACGCGTTTGGGGAGGAATACTAAAAAAACATTACAGATAAATAAATAATAAATAAACTAGAAATGTGCCCTTTATGCAAAAATACAGTACCATATAATCTAGATCATGTTTGTAAGTTGTATTAAACTAAGAGACCAGCAGTTTCGAGCAAAAAAATTCTTGGTCTGCATAGCTAACAATTTAAAACTGGATTTTATACAGCTTAGGCTAATATATCAGGCAATAGTTTACAAAGGTCTTCACAAAGACGGTTACTCAGAACATTTTGTTCGGTCTGGAAGAAATTAATATGGACTGTCAGGGGGCAGTTAATTAATAAGCGGCACTTTCAAAAACATTTCCAGAGAGGAATTAGCTTGTTTACTGAAAAATATATTATTGAGGCTGTAAACACCGATAAAGCTCGCTTTAGAAAAACTATACGGTTAAACTAAGCGGAAACGCCTTTTTTTGGTCAGCTAACAGTTTTAAACGTTTTTTTTTGTTTTTCCTAAGCCTAAGCAAACCCTAAAAATCAAGCTAAACTTCACCATGATAGAGTTTTAGATTTTTCAGCGCGCTTAAAATTACCACGAGCGCGCTGAAATCTGCGTTTTAAAAATTTTGGGAAATTTATAAAGATAGGCACGCTAGGTACACAGGCGCGTCAGGAACGAGCTTTAGCGTACGCGTTCCTAAGCCTAAAAACAACCTAAACTTTATAAAATAGCTGCGTGGAGAACGTTTAAATTGTTTTTATGCTTTGTTTAGGCTTAGAAACGCGTACTGGACTCGTTCCTGGCGCGCCTAAATATTCCTGATGTGCCTAGGTTTATAATTTAAATTGCCAAATTTTGAATGAATTCGAGCGTTCTCGAAGCGAAGTCCATTACATTATACCAAGGACTACCATAACCAGGGATTGTACTAATCCATGCTTTAAAAGATTGGGGGAACTTAAGTTAAGTTAAGTTAAGTTTATTTCTAGTAAAAAAAAGATATCACAAAAAAAAACAGTTAATACAAAACGAATATGCAACCCAGTTGGGCTACAAAAATACAAATATAGTATAAAAATTTAAACAGAGAAAAAAAAACACGTATCACAAAGGAAGTCCTGGCTATGCTTACTAGAAAAAAATGACTAAAGGCTTTACTTTTTAAAGCTCTTTATTTAGTCATTTATAAAAGAAATACTAATTGTTTTACATTTTTAAAGATTTTTTAAAATTATAGATTGTTTTGGAACTAACTCGCATTTTATTCAAAGAATTCCATTTTGGTACTACTCTATTGAAAAAGCTATACTTTCTGCAGTTAACTCTGCTATGTTGTATTTTAATTTTTTTTGAATGTCCTCTGGTTTCATTAGTATTGAAAGTAAAGTAGTTATCAGGATTTAAATTAACCAGACCATTTACTATTTTAAATGTTTCACTCATATCTGCTCTCTCTCTGCGTTTTTGTAAGGATTCTAAGTTTAATATATGTAGTCTTTTTTCATAATCTGTATCTTTTAGGTGACATGCTTTAAAAACTCTTTTGGTATATGATCGCTGGACTTTTTCTATAATATGCTTATCTTTAATCATATATGGGTTCCAAACAGCACTTGCATACTCTACAGTGGGACGTACAAAACTTTTATATGCAGTGAGATAATTTTTAACAGATTGTGATTTGAAACATCTAAATATTAAATTTCCAGTTTTTTATTTTTTTTTTTTTTTTTTTTTTTTTTTTGTTTTTGTGTTTTTTTTTTTTTTTTTTGTGTTTTTGGGGTTGTGGTTTTTTTGTTTTGGGGGTTGGGTTGTTTTGTTTTGTTTGTGGGGGGGGTTGTTGCGGTGGGGGGTGTGGCGCTGGCGGGGGGCCTGGCTGCGGTGGGGGGTTTTCTTGGCTTGTGCTTTTTCGTTCGCCCGGCGCGCGTTTTAAGGCGATGTTCTTTTTGTTTTTTTTTTGTTGTTTTTTGTTGTTTTTTCATAGCTTTACTGGCTATTTTTTGACACCCTGGTCAAAATCCATTGTTCTAAACGAAAGGGATCCTGTGCGCATCAAAGGACACCGCGCGCATAAAGGGACGCCCGTATTTATGTTTAATAACGCGCCGCGCCTTTCTAATAAGCCGCCCGCGCGGCATTCTTTTAGCCATATTCCCACCATCATTTTGAAGCCCTGTTTTGCCGCTGCTCCTCCGACAACCTATCCCACGGAGCAAAACATATATGACATGATCACAAATACTATATGACATTTTAAAGCTAAAAAAATTCTGAGGTGGACAATGAGATGTAAATTTTAAATCATCACTCAAGTAAACCCCTAAATCTTTAACTATTTTAGTTTTAGGTAATTTCTTATTATTTAAGTAATAATCCATCTGATTTTTTTTGTTTAGACAGTTGATATGAAATACTTCACACTTATTTTCTGATTGACTTAGTTGCCAATTTTTTGCCCATTCAGAAATTGTGTTCAGATCATCTTGTAATTTATTTCTATTGTCATTTACTTCAGAAAAACTTGTGTAGACCTTTGCATCATCAGCAAAAAGTCTAATTTCAGAGTTTTTAACACTTTCAACAATGTCATTGATATAGACTAAAAAAAAGAATGGTCCAAGTACTGAACCCTGTGGTACTGAACTAGTCACTTCATATGCTGATGAAATAGTATCATTTATTAAAATTTTCAAAAAGGCTTCTAACCACTTTAAAAGTTTACCAGAAACACCATATTTACTTAGTTTGCACAAAAGCTTTTGATGTGACAGTATAAAAAGCTTTTGCAAAGTCCAAGTAAACAACATCTACTGATTTTTTATCTTGAACAGCTAGAGTCCAATCATGATAAGAATCCAGGAGTTGTGTAACTGTTGAGCTTTTATCTTTAAAACCGTGTTGCAGATTAGATAATATATTTACAAAAAAGATAGAAAGCTCATACTTTACAATTTGCTCCATTATCTGGCATGAAAAACATGTAAGTGAGATAGGACGATAGTTTTTTTTTTGACATTTGGAACATTTTTTATGTGCTAGGGTTCTTAAAGCAATTTTCCACTCATGTGGCATGTCACCCGAGTTAAATGATTTTTTAAATATTTTGGAAAGAGGTTCTGCTACTACTTTTGCTAAACGTTTTAAAAACATTGCCGGTACGCCATCATGGGTGCGTGACAGTTTATTTGGTAGTTTTTTAAGAAATTTTAAAACATCTTTTACTGTGAAGTTTATATTTTCAAGGATTTTAACATTTTTTGGCTCAAAATATGGAAGTTTATTATTATCTTTAGTGAAAACAGAACTAAAATATTCTCCAAAAATTGTACCTTTTTCTAAATTTTCAGTGGCAAAAGTGCCATCTTCACAAAGAATTGGCGGAATAGATTCTTTGGATTTGAGATTTTTGTTAATATACTTAAAAAAATAACCAATGTCACAAGATTTAAGGACTTCCTCTTCTAATTCTGAATTAAATTTTTTAACACTGTCTGAATAGTCTTTTGAAATCTTCTTAAATTCATCTTTAAAATTAATATTTTTTGATCTACATTTCCACAACTTTCTTTTTTGTTCTGAAGCTTAATAATATGTTTGGGGTATCGGCATTTCTTTTTGGTATATTTTTAATTTTTAACTTATAACGGCTTATAACTTCTAATTAAAAGCTCAAATCTCAAAAATAACCACAAAAATCAAGTCTAAAGGTAAAATTTAGGGCATGAAGATGTTTTATAAGTGTATTTTACATAGGGTCGGTCAAATCGAATTTTGGGACGCGTATGGGAATCATACCTTTTGGCATGTACAATTTATATTATTAAGATATTTTTTTATTAAGCCTTTAATCAAATTAATATTATTTTTTTCGTATTACCAAGTGTCTGGCAGTTACAAATATACTTTTATTTTTTTCATGGTAACAACCAATTTTTTATAATAACCGTTTAAATACCCATAAAATTTTAGTTGTAAAAAAATTCACATTTTTGAAAAACAACTTATTTTAATAAAAATCAATTATATTACAAATTTGTTTGATTTTTAGGTTTTGCTTAGGCTTAGAAACAATAAATCGTTGCAAAACTAAGTTTAAATTAGCGTTTAAAACCAAAAAAATTTTGTTGTCCATGTTTTTGGTGGTCCATGTAAGATTTGAATTTTTCATTTTTTTCAAAATTTATAAGTTCTTCAGACTTCTAGCAATGTTAAAACATAGTTTTTAATTTAATTTCTGTGTTTACAATTTTTTTTATTAATATCATAAATTGCATATGCTAAAAAAGGTCATTTTTAGGGTATAAATTAGTTCATAACTCTTTTTGATAAGGCCAAATCTTAAAAATAACCATCAAAACGAAGTCTACGTGTTCGATTTATTTAAATGCGTAAATTTGTCGTTTATGTTCAAAACTACACAATCAAACCGAAATTTTAAAGTTAGAATTATTTTTTATACCTAATTTTTTTATACCTAACCGAATATACCTACCCTACATGATGAGCGGTTCACTATGATTCGTCAATAGAATTATTACGTCATGATTTAGATTGTCCGCGGAGTTCCAGTCATAAGCAGCAACCAGTTTGACAAGCCAAAATGGAATTTTTCCGTTGATGGCAAAGGCAAACTAGAACAAGAACTGGAATCAGTGCTGAAAAAAGTTGCTGTTGTAACAGCTAATATGAAAAAAAGATTTAAGGCTGAAAAAATATTGCCACTGCCAGAACATAAAATAGTAATGAATTTGGTTATATTTGAAATGAAGATATTATTTATAATAGTTATACACTTTTATAGTATTTTTAAGTTTATATCAGCTTAAAAATGTATACTATGCAAGTTTCAATTGCTGGAATTCATGAAATATAGTACTGAGTTCGCTGGCTTTAGGGAAAAATAGTGGATTGGGTTGTGTATTAAATCCAATTCTTTTTTTAATCGCCCATATATAAAGTTTTGTTTCAAGCTTTGTATTTCCATGCAAATCAAAGTAATATTAATTTAAATTATATTTCTATCAAAACTACTTACAGAATAATAGATAGTGCAATTTTTATATTATATATCCAGGAACATTGTTTTTCAGTAAAAACAATCATAGTTGGAATTTTTTTTAAAGGAACATATCTCGCCACAAAAAAGAGTTGATTTGATTTTTGTACAATAGCTTGTATAGCTAAAATCTCAGTTGACTAACATATAATAATTGTAAAAACTGTTAATTTTGATTGCGAGAAAATTATAAAATAAATAAAAGTTTTGTTTTAAGAAAAAAACAAGTACGATTATAGTATGGTTTTAACTTTAGTTTTTTTTAGACCAATAGCTACAGTAGATATGAACGGTATTTTTTCATGAACTTAGCGAACTCAGTACTATATTTTCATGAATTCCAGCAATTGGAAAAGTTGCATAGTATACATTTTTTAACTCAATCTAAACTTAAAAATACTATAAAAGTGTATAATCTATTTTAAATAATGTCTTCATTTCGAAATATAACCAAATTCAATTACCTATTTTTTATGTTCTGGCACCGTGGCAATATTTTTTCAGCCTTAAATCTTTTTTCCATATTAGCTGTCATAGCGGCCAACTTCTTTTTCAGCTCTGATTTGAGTTGCTTTTTTCTAGTTTGCCTTTGCCGAAAAATCGGAGACAAATTGCCATATTTGTTGTTGTTGTATGACTGGAACTCAGCAGACAAATTCTAATACATAGACATAATAATTGTAGTTAACAAATCATAGTGAACCGCTCCTCACTATGTAGGGTAGTTATATTCGGTTAGTATAAAAAAATTAAGTATAAAAAATAATCCTAACTTTAAAATTTCGGTTCAATTGTGTAGTTTTGAACCATAAACGACAAATTTACGCATTTTAATCAAATCAAACACGTAGACTTTGTTTTGATGGTTATTTTTAAGATTTGGCCTTATAAAAAAGAGTTATGAACCTAATTTATACCCCTAAGAAAATGACCTTTTTTAGCATATTCAATTTTGTGATATTAATAAAAAAAATTGTAAACACAAAAATTAAATTCAAAAAACTATGTTTTAATTTGAGTTGCTGGAAGTCTGAAGAACTTATAAATTTTGAAAAAATGAAAAATTCAAATCTTACATGGACCACCAAGAAAACATGGACAACAAAATTTTTTTGGTTTTAAACGCTAATTTAAACTTCATTTTTTGACAATTTATTGTTTCTAAGCCTAACGAGAGAGGTGGAAACAAATTATAATAATTTTTTATTAAAAAATAAGTTGTTTTTCAAAAAGTGAATTTTTTTACAACTAAAATTTTATGGGTATTTAAACGGTTATTATAAAAAATTGGTTGTTACCATGAAGAAAATAAAAGTATATTTGGTTGCCAGACACTTGGTAATAACGTACTTGCAACTACAGAATTGGTGCGTGACCTAGGTGTTTATATCCCATGATCTGAAATTCTCTAAACACTGTGAAATCACAGCAAAAAAAGCTATGAGAGTGACATCACTAATTTTTAGAACATTCAACTCAAACTCTAGAAATAATTTTCTCAGAGCATATAAGTCGTATGTTAGACCAATTCTGGAGTATGCTAGTGCAGTTTGGAACCCTTATTTACAAAAGGATATAAACATTTTGGAAAAAGTGCAACAAAATTTCACTAGGCGTTTGTTTTATAAATGCAAGTTGTTACCTGTTGGTTATGAACATAGACTGAATTACCTAGGTTTAGAAAGATTAAAGGATCGAAGAGACAAAATTGATTTATATGAGTGCTTTAAAATTATACATTGCTTAAACAATTTGCAAACCAATGATTTTTTTAAGTTTAACCTGCAGCCCACCCGTGGTCATCCATTTAAATTGGCAATGAAAGACTGCCGAGTTAATGCAAGGGAAATTTTCTTTTGCAAATAGGGTGTTACACCTTGGAACAATCTACTCCCATCTCTAAGTAACTGTCGATTCTTTGGATGCATTCAAGAAGAGTTTTGGAACTGATTTAAATAAGCGCTCTTTTTGAGCCTTTAAAGTCATATCAGATAGCTATGTTCATTGATAATTAGTTACAATTGTGATTCATATTGGCGGCAATTAAGTCGCAGATTTGATGTTGTTGATGAAAAAAAAAAAAGAAAGAAAAAAAAATAGAAAAAGAAAAAATAAACACAATGAAATGATGAAAACAGAAGAATTAAACTATGCATAAACTATGCTTAGTATGATATTAATTCTGTTATCTGATCATTAAAAAAAAAAAAAAAAACTGGAAATTTAATATTTAGATGTTTCAAATCACAATCTGTTAAAAATTATCTCACTGCATATAAAAGTTTTGTACGTCCCACTGTAGAGTATGCAAGTGCTGTTTGGAACCCATATATGATTAAAGATAAGCATATTATAGAAAAAGTCCAGCGATCATATACCAAAAGAGTTTTTAAAGCATGTCACCTAAAAGATACAGATTATGAAAAAAGACTACATATATATTAAACTAAGAAATCCTTACAAAAACGTAGGAGAGAGAGCAGATATGAGTGAAACATTTAAAATAGTAACTGGTCTGGTTAATTTAAATCCTGATAACTACTTTACTTTCAATACTAATGAAACCAGAGGACATTCAAAAAAAATTAAAATACAACATAGCAGAGTTAACTGCAGAAAGTATAGCTTTTTCAATAGATTAGTACCAAAATGGAATTCTTTGAATAAAATGCGAGTTAGTTCCAAAACAATCTATAAATTTAAAAAATTTTTAAAAATGTAAAACAATTAGTATTTCTTTTATAAATGACTAAATAAAGAGCTTTAAAAAGTAAAGCCTTTAAGTCATTTTTTTATCAGTAAGCATAGCCAAATACTTCCTTTGTGATACGTGTTTTTTTTTCTCTGTTTGTAAATTTTTATACTATATTTGTATTTTTGTAGCCCAACTGGGTTGCATATTCGTTTTGTATTAACTGTTTTTTTTGTGATATCTTTTTTTTTTCTAGAAGTAAACTTAACTTAACTTAACTTAAGTTCCCCCAATACTTTTAAAGCATGGATTAGTACAATCCCTGGTTATGGTAGTCCTTGGAATAATGTAATGGACTTCGCTTCGAGAACGCTCTGAATCATTCAAAATTTGGCAATTTAAATTATAAACCTAGGCACATCAGGAATATTTAGGCGCGCCAGGAACGAGTTCAGTACGCGTTTCTAAGCCAAAACAAAGCATAAAAACAATTTAAACGTTCTCCACGCAGCTATTTTCTATAAAGTTTAGGTTGTTTTTAGGCTTAGGAACGCGTACGCTAAAGCTCGTTCCTGACGCGCCTGTGTACCTAGCGTGCCTATCTTTATAAATTTCCCAAAATTTTTAAAACGCAGATTTCAGCGCGCTCGTGGTAATTTTAAGCGCGCTGAAAAATCTAAAACTCTATCATGGTGAAGTTTAGCTTGATTTTTAGGGTTTGCTTAGGCTTAGGAAACACAAAAAAAAAACGTTTAAAACTGTTAGCTGACCAAAAAAAGGCGTTTCCGCTTAGTTTAACCGTATAGTTTTTCTAAAGAGAGCTTTATCGGTGTTTACAACCTCAATAATATATTTTTCAGTAAACAAGCTAATTCCTCTCGGAAATGTTTTTCAAAGCTGCCGCTTATTAATTAACTGCCCCCTGACAGTCCATATTAATTTCTTCCAGACCGAACAAAATGTTCTGAAGTAACCGTCTTTGTGAAGACCT
>JASAMX010010091.1:0-38854 GCA_030248175.1 Microlaimidae sp. YZB2_3 | reverse complement strand
ATTTTTTGATCAATCAATAACGAATGAGGAATATCGTTTTTAAGAATGGAGCGTTGGAATAATAATAAGAAGAAGAAGAAGAAGAAGAAGAAGAAGAAGAAGGATTAGAATTTCAAAATTTCCACACGTTCTCTAATAATCGTTGGCGCGGCGCCGCGGGACTAAGTCGCCCCGTGGTGCTCCCGCGCCACCCATGATATATATATATATATATAGATATATAGTTTAACACTTTCTGATTATTTTGACAAATAAAGCGCCTTATAAAAGATCGCGCATTTTGAAATTAAATTTTGAAAAAGCGCCTTATAAAAGATCGCGCACTGAAAATCTTACCTTAGTATAAGTGAGTGCTTGACCCACAAATGAAGGAAGGTTTAGTTTTCGGCAGCTTTAATACCCTTCTCGTTTGAGTTTGAGAAGCGATATAGGAATAAGAAAGAGATAATACTCTAATTTAGGTAACGTTGGTAGTTGGTACATTTTCATACTGTAAATCACAAATTTTCTAATTTATTCATGTTTTTTATTAATGTTGTTAAAGACGGCGCCGTGGGTTTATTGCCCTGTGACACTCCCGAAAATTAGTTTTTTTAATAGTTTTATCACTTTTATAAACACCCTATGGCTTTTATTGAGCGGTTATGAGATTTGTTCGTTGTCTCGCAAAGAAATTAGGTTTTTGTGTTGATCGGCCGGAGCCGGTCCGCTAAACCTGTGTTCACTAGATGTTGTTTAAACCTCTTGATAATGTTTTTTAGTTTAGAGTTTGTTTGTCGAGAAATATTATGGAACTCTTTGTATAAATAGCCTAAATTGATATTTTATCATTTTGATGCATATTTGTTTTAAATACTAGCTAATAAATGTAAAAACCCTCTAGTTAGAAGTTAACAAAACTCCCAACTAGGAGGAACGGCTTTATTAGCTGTTTTCGTTTTAAACGATCATATAGCTATTTTAACATTATTTTAACAAATTTTATTATTTGTTTGTTCTATTTAGCTATTTTAACAAAATAGCTAAATAGAACAAACGGTTGAAAATAAACAATTCATTACAGTACGACAGTTTTAAAACATTACCAAGAGTTTTAAATAAACGTGCTAACATAGCACCTAGTCAACACGCGTTTAGTGGAACGGCCTCTGAAAAGCTATGTTTCATGTTTTTATTTATTTTTTTTTAGGACACGCTTATCAACAACAGCTAGCCGCGCAGTGGCCAAAACATAATTGATTTAAGAGAAAAAAAAATGCTACTTACCCTTTTTTTAAGTACCAGCTAAACTTTTTATTCCAAAAATTTAAAAAGAATCGATTTGTAATAATATTTAAAATTTATTATTTTTAATTTCTTTAAGAGCCGAATTTCATTTTGCAAGTTTGGTTTATCTTATGAAAACCAAATTTAGTCCATTCCGCAAGTAAATCTAGAAAAAATAACTGCTATTTTTATTTTAATAATTAAAATTAGCAAAAGTGAAATTTATTTCTAAAAATTAATTCATAGTTAGCCCAAATATTACGGGATTAGGTTTAAGTTTTGGCTTAGGCTTAGGGATTAGTAGGCTTTAGTGTTTCAAACACTCCAATTTCTCAAATTACCCACTTCCAGTTCCTATTTTAGCTCCAAGTTCGAAATTCTTAGTTTCCTTGGGTGCAATGATCCAGAAACGCACTCTAGCGCTATTAAAAATAAGCTTAATGATAAATAATGTATATTTGTCAATCCAGTCAGATTCAGCAAATAAAAAAATGAAGAAATTGGTTTCTTATGTATGACAAGTCTATGAACGCAGTGTGATGTACGTTTTTTCGCTGATAGTTATCAATTTTTAGTGCAGCGAGTTGTGGAAAAACAGAAATGTCACCTTCATGGAAATAAGTGGATTTTAAACAAAAACTGTTGTTATTCAAAATTGTCAAGACAAGTACAATTTTAAAACTGAAATTCGGGTTTCAGGAAATTAATATAGTATTTTATTTATAAAAGATAAATTTTTAGAAAATGTGCGCAAAATTTAATATTATACATAAAAATGTTTTACGTGTATATGGCAGGGATAAAGCGAAGTAACGATCGAAGTGTTTGTTTGTAGAGTTAGGTTTTATCTTTAAAGATGTAACTTTTATGTCATCGTCAAGCCTAGAAACAAAAATTATACAATGTAGTTGAAACGAACACATGTTATAAAAAAATATACAACAAAAAATTTATCACTGCAGCATAAATTTATTTTTTACGAAGGCGTTCAACTTGAACCCTTCCCTCCCCTTAAATTAAATTGCATTTCAAATATGTTTTACATTTTTGCAGCAAATAAAGGTGTTAAATTTGTTTGGCGTTATATTCAAACGCCACAGGACAAACTTGACCTTTTCCCTTTCATGATTGAATTTAACCCCCCCCCCCCGCGGTCACTTTTTAAGCTTCTAGGGGGGTTGATTTTGGTTTATGAGGTTGATAAATTTGTGTTAAAGCGATACAAACAATAAGATATAAAATTTAGAAAAATACAGTGATATTTCCTTTGGTATGTATTTTTGGGGTTACATAATTCGTACATATTCAAACTATAAAGTGTGTTTGTAATGTTTTACGCCCCTTCAATATTTTTATGTGTGTGTTTTTGATATTTAAAAAGATACGGGTGTATGTGGACCTATGTTTCCAAACTAAATACTTAAATATTTATATGAATTATAACGGCCACAGAGCATCAAAATTCTCGGACTGATCTAAGCTAAAGCAAAATAGAAGTTCTATCATTTCAACAATATTTAATAACATATAAAGTTTCTTAAAGGTGCCGTACTGAGTCAAACTTTTTGTCTTTTATTTTGACTTATTTTTTGTGAAAACCTTACGCTTGACCCAATAGCCTACAAATTTTTTCATATTTAAAATATCTCCAAGTGATTGAGGCGTTCCTCCAAAATGGCGTTTTTCAAAAAATTCTGTGCTTAAAAATTTACTCAATGGGTATAACGATTAAGTTACAAATTACTGATCTAAGAAATCGGCTATTTTTAACTTTGAATTTGTTACCTTGATTGTCTAAAATCGTCTCCAGGGTTTATCGAGATATTGCGTTTCTCGACAAAAATACCCTCGATTTTTCGGCTAAAAATACGAAGTGACGTGGGCAAAAATGTTGCGCAAACTTCATCAAAATTACTGCCATCGTTTGGTTTTGTTAGCGAAAAAATTAGGGGTTTTTGTCCAGGAAAACGCAATATCTCGACAACCTGACCAGCTTTAACAATCAAGGTATAAAATTAGAGTAACAAATAGCTGCTATCTTTAAGTGCATAATTTGCCACTTAAATTGTTTTACTCCATTAGATCTTTCATCATGTACAGAATTGTCAAAAACGCCACTTTTTGGGGAGTTATAACTCTTGATTTTTACTGGAGATATATTTTTGTTGAAAAAAATTTGGATTAGGGGGAGGGTTAAGGTTTTCACAACAAATTATCTTCAAAATCGAAGACAAAAAATTTGACTCCGCACCTTTAACATATACAAAGGGTGTTTTGTTAACTAAACTAAACGGCAATGTAGAAAAAGCGACAGAGAAGTCGCGACAGCCGCCCGCCGCCGCAGAAACATTATTATTTTCCTTTTTTTTATTTTAATCATTTCAAATATTCGAAAGTATTATTTTCTTTTTTTATTTTAAATCATTTCAAGTATTTTGGAAATAGATTTAAAATGAACCGCTGGCATTAATTCAAAAAAACATTCAGTGTTTAAAGTAATAACGCTTCCTTATGGAATTCGAGTTTAACTTCTTGCCTTACAGGAAAATAAGTCTTTATTAGCTTGTATATAAAAAAACATCATAAAATTATTAAAATATAAATTTATTTTAAATTCATTCTATAAATTTATACTATTTATGGATTAAATTCAAATTTACCCAGTAAAAAAGCAAAATATTAAAGCATTATCTGGATTTTGGAACAAAATTGCTAATATCTACGTTGTTAGCCCGTTTAGTGGACTTGCATGTGTTAGTGTGTCTAAGGGCTGGTTCATACTTATGACAAAACGTTCTTTGGACAAAGTCCAAAGGACTTTTGTCCTTTGGATTTTGTCCAAGGACAAAATCCAAGGGAAAAATCCAAAGGAAAAGTCCCAAAGGAAAAAGTCCAAAGGACAAAATCAAAATGACAACTTGTATTCATACTTTTGTCCTTTGGACTTTTCCTTTCGATTTTGTCCTTTGACTTTGTCCAAAGGACAAAATCTATGTTGAGTTCATAATTCGTCGAAAGGCAAAAGTCCAAAGGACGTTTTGGCTTTTATAAAATTGTCCTTCGGACTTTGTCCAAAGGGCGTTTTGTCATAAGTATGAACCAGCCCTAAGTGTCCCAAGTTATTCTACAGACCGTAGTTCGGGACTGTAATTTTATAGAAAATATTAATCGACTGGAAATTTCTAGCGATCCGATTTTGGCGCTAAGAATAAAAACACACAAAAACACACAGAAATAAAGATATACAAAAAATCACAAACGAAAGTTGAACACTTTAATGATAGTAATATAGTAACAATATTTTTTAGAGAGTAGCTTCTATAAACCCATAAGACTGAACCAAAGGGTGCCTATCGGAATATTTTAATGTAAAATTTTACCTTGTGTTCTTGCAATAAAAATTAAAAATAAATAAAAATAAGTAATACAAAAAATAACCAGTTGAAAAGAAAAGTGTCTGGTCGCCACAAATTTTCCTGGGCAACTGACAGCTCAGAGTAACCATTGTAGTCTCAAAAAAGTGTAATTTTTTTTTTATTTTTTAATTATTATTACATTACTTTTCTTATTTTTTAAAAATAGAACAACAAAGAGTAAAGTAAGTTTCTCTAAACGTACAGCAGGTATAACTCCCTAGACTAGACTGCTGGGGCTAGTATTAAATACTGTTAAAAACCATGACGCCCCGGAGCTACAAAGCCCCGCCCTATTTTTGTACTAATTTTAAGACTAATTAAAGAGTGATGCCATATATCATTTTGTCAAAATATTTTTGCAAATTCAATTTTTTTTTAACTTGTTAAAACGCTAAAATAGTCTTAAAAAATGCAGATAGAGTAACTTTAAACGTATTTCAAGCCTAATAAACTAAAATCACTCATTTAATGGGCTGAGCTCCCGCAGCATTAGCTTCTTCTAAATGGCCGGAACTCCAGAGCATAATATTTCAGGGTAGGAATATCACTAGTAAACAATTTTGAGCTATTATTACAAACAGGTTAAAACTGCAGCCCGTCAGCAAATTTTTACTTATAATTCAAAATTTTTTTAAAAACACCTGCAGGGTTCCAGAAGAGATACTCGTCCTTCCATTTTTGTTCCATCAACACAGCAACGCGCATTGAGGAATCTTTAGTGTTCTAAATGGTAAATAATCAGTAAGCAATTGTGTTTAAAAGCTGTTTCATATAACTTTAAATTATTTGAGACTTCCACCCGGTTTTAAACTAAAGACATTTTATTTATCTCTACTTAAAACTTCTACGTCTTAGTAATTCGTGCAAATATTTACATGAATTCTCGTTGCAATTTTTTTATAAAAGACTCTGCATACAAAACTAAATACGGGCTTATTTAGTTACTTTACTTTTAACGATCGTGACTTGTTTTTTTAAATCGATTTAATTGTATCAAAATGGCTAAGAATTGATCCGTGTGGAAACTTTGGAGCGGCAAGGCAGGAACTTAGAGCCGTCAGAAAATTTTTAAAACCTGAAACCGCGAACATAGCAACTTGAAAGCGGGACTAAAAAATGGTTTACCGGTAATACATTTTGCTTATTTCAACTTTTGGCTCTGAGATTCTCATTTCCAGCTCTTAGTACCCTCGGCTCCAATAATTTAACACCTCAAACTCTTCCGTAAAATATTTAAAGCTGATATAGGGTCGATGGAGCCGAGGGACTTGAAGCTGGAAGTAGAAGCTAAAAAAGGAAATTTGAAGCGGATGTGTGGTAACTTCGAGACCGGAATTAAAAATCACTCAAAACGTATAACTAAGCCTAAACAAAATCTGAATTTAAGCCCAGACCATTTTCCTAAAGACTCCCAAGTTCCCGTTGTTAAAAGCTACAAGTTCTAAAAAATTTTCGAGACTCCAAGTTCCCTACTTGCAGCTATAAAACCCTGTACCGTAAAGTTGAAAGAAACTAATGATATTCCTGAACTCAATATATGATGCTAAATTACAAATTATCAAAACAAAGTTAATTTTATTCCATAACGAAAATGCGATTTAAAAAAAAACATTTCAAGTAGTGTATGTAAAAACTTACCACATCTAATATTTTATGCAATGACGTGGTTAGCCTGACAGTCATCATTTCATTCTTATCCTTCACGGGAATAAAATTTTTGTTGTAATCTGGTTCAGTGCTTCCAATCGTTTTATATGTTAAAATAAATGTTTGACATATGTGTAAAATACACTATACAATATCCCCTGTCATTGTGATTTCAAATGTACGTGTTTTTCATCAACCATTGCGCACTTTTTTTTATATGATGCGCTCAGGATGCATTGATCCTAGGGTCTCTTCTTTTAAAAAATAAATAATCATTTTTATTAACATTTTTTCGCGCTCATGAAGTTTTTCTTTGTATTACCAAAAATATATAATACTATATATTATATTAAGGAAAAATATGTCACTCAGTCTCAGAAGAGAAACGATTTGGTGCCAGTTTTTGAGCACTGTCATTAATTGTTGTGCGCAAAAAATGGCAAAACAACTGCCCTTATTGAGGCATGTGTCGTGTAATTGGGCACTGCATAAAATGTAGCAGTGTTTTTGCGCATATCCTAGCATGCTAACTTGAATGCACTGCATTTTGAAGCACACTGCCCTTTTTTAGCAATCTTATGCGCATATATGCGCATATACTGCAAATAAAGTGGCACAACCGCGGGAAACAAAAAAAAATAAACCAACTAGAAAACCACTACTTAGTTTTTACACTATACACAATATAAAACTTGTAGTATAGACATACGAAAATAAAATCCAATACAATACACAAAAAATCTATTTATGTATTGCATTGGATTTTTTTTGTATGTCTATGTTAAAATTTTGTATTTTGTGTCCAGTGTGCAAACTAAGTACTGGTGTTTTTAGTAGGTTTATTTTTTTGTTTTTCGCTTGTGTTTTTTGTTTGTTTTTTACTGGTTTTTTGTTTGTTTTTTCGGTTGTGCCATTTTTTGTGCAGTATATGCGAATTTATGCGCATAAAATTGCTAAAAAAGTGCATTGTGATTCAAAATGCAGTGCGTTTGAGTTAGCATGCAAGTAATGAAAATGGCAAATTCTCCGAACTTAAATATTGCTGATAATTTGTGTTCAAATTATTTCAAATATATAATCACAAGTAGAACTTTAGAAGCTTAGTGCTGTTTGCAACTTGCTAAGTTATTTTAAAATAAAATTTTAAAATATTTCATGAAAGGAGCCTTTTGTTTTTTATTAGGTATTTGTGTTTAGTCATGTAACGCAGCATAAATATCAATTCATTACAACATTAGGATTATATTCATCTACACAAAATCAATAACTGTATGATTAGAAACACTAAACTGGAAAATAGATTTTTGTAAAGTAATTCAAGTGCTTGATGGTCCGTTGTCTCATTCGAATTAGCATCACTTTCCGAAGCAATGCAAAACAGGTACAATGAAATGCCAAAGCGTACATCGGACATACTTTGATTATAAAAGCGTTTTTAACTTAACAATTTTTAAAGTATAAAAAAATACCCAGAAAAAACTAATTTTAAGTTTAAGTTTAATTTAATATAAAAACATTAAGTTGCGCAAAAAACTTAAAGTTTCAACCAAAGTTGAACGTCAGGATTATTGTAATCTTTTTCTATGGTTTTTTTAACGAGAAAGTGAACCAATATTTTGGATCAGTTAATTACAATTTAAAAAACGGGTAAATAATTTTTTGTTTTTTTTTGCAAAAAGTATAAATCTGTTAATATTTGTATGTAAATATAAAACAATAACTAGGAAAAATAAAATAAGTGGGTTCTTTCAATTCGTTGTTGTAGTTTTTTCTGATGGATAAACTGAAAAACTTTGGTCTGGGACACGTTTTATGTACATATAGCCTTTTTAAACAAAAGAAGATTTCTATGTAATTATTCCATAAATTGCTGAATTGAATTTATATATATAGTTTTCCAGCCTTTCAAATGTCTTTTTTCACAAAATTTGTTTTTTCTCGCAAAAAATTATCTCGTTTTAAACTGTTTGCTTTATTCCACCTTCTTTTCACAGCTATTTCTGTCTGAAGCGGCAAAACACCAAAGTTATAAAGATTTTTACTAAAAGTCGAATATCAACTTAGATATTAATTTTTGTTTGACAACAATAGACTAGTTCGGAATAAAAGTTTTAAGTGTTAGGAAGAGGGTACAATAACTACTAGCGCCAATCATATGTAGAGGGAAAACTGAGAAATAGCGAGCGACGGCTACGTGTTGCGCTTAAATCTGAATATTTTATTGGGTTAAAATCTTGACCTCTTCTCTTCAAAATTTCTTAAATACTTTTTAAATATTGCAAAAGCAAAAGCAGTTCTTGGAGATTTTTTTCATTTTTGCCGCTTCGTAGGTATGGCGCTGCTGACGCGCTTGGTTTCCAGTTTTTTAATGTTTCAATTACAGAAGAGTTTGAGGTGTTAAATTATTGAACCGAGGGTACTTCGAGCCGTCAGAAAATTTTGAAAACCTGAAACCGCGAACATAGCAACTTGAAAGCGGGAACTAGAAGAATTGGTTTTGGGTTATATTTTGTTGTTCAACTTTTGGCTCTGAGATTCTCATTTCCAGCTCTAGAGTTGGGTGGAAGTTTGACCTTCTGTAATTGAAACATTAAAAAACTGGAAACCAAGCGCGCCAGCAGCGCCATACCTACGAAGCGGCAAAAAACTAAAAATCTCCAAGAACTGCTTTTGCTTTTGCAATATTTAAAAAGTATTTAAGAAATTTTGAAGAGAAGAGGTCGAGATTTTAAACCAATAAATATTTGAAATATTTTAAAGCGTAACATGTACTAGTCGCTCGCTATTTCTCAATTTTCCCTCTACATATGATTGGCGCTAGTAGTTATTGTACCCTCTTCCTAACACTAAAAAACTCTTATTCCGAACTAGTCTATTGTTGTCAAACAAAAATTAATATCTAAGTTGATATTCGACTTTTAGTAAAAATCTTTATAACTTTGGTGTTTTACCTTCAGACAAAAATAGCTGTGAAAAGAAGGTGGAATAAAGCAAACAGTTTAAAACGAGATAATTTTTTGAGAAAAAACAAATTTTGTGAAAAAAGACATTTGAAAGGCTGGAAAACTATATATATAAATTCAATTCAGCAATTTATGGAATAATTACATAGAAATCTTCTTTTTGTTTAAAAAGGCTATATGTACATAAAACGTTTCCCAGACCAAAGTTTTTCAGTTTATCCATCAGAAAAAACGACAACAACGAATTGAAAGAACCCACTTATTTTATTTTTCCTAGTTATTGTTTTATATTTACATACAAATATTAACAGGATTTATACTTTTTGCAAAAAAAAAACAAAAAATTATTTACCCGTTTTTTAAATTGTAATTAACTGATCCAAAATATTGGTTCACTTTTCTTGTTAAAAAAACCATAGAAAAAGATTACAATAATCCTAATGTTCAACTTTGGTTGAAACTTTAAGTTTTTTGCGCAACTTAATGTTTTTATATTAAATTAAACTTAAACTTAAAATTAGTTTTTTCTGGGTATTTTATACTTTAAAAAAATTGTTAAGTTAAAAACGCTTTTAGATAATCAAAAGTATGTCCGATGTACGCTTTGGCATTTTATTGTACCTGTTTTGCATTGCTTCGGAAGGTAATGCTACCAACGAGACAACGGACCATCAACCACTTGAATTACTTTACAAAAATCTATTTTCCAGTTTAGTGTTTCTAAATCATACAGTTATTGATTTTGTGTAGATGAATATAATCCTAATGTTGTAATGAATTGATATTTATGCTGCGTTACATGACTAAACACAAATACCTAATAAAAAACAAAAGGCTCCTTTCATGAAATATTTTAAAATTTTATTTTAAAATAACTTAGCAAGTTGCAAACAGCACTAAGTTTCTAAAGTTCTACTTGTGATTATATATTTGAAATAATTTGAACACAAATATCAGCAATATTTAAGTTCGGAGAATTGCCATTTTCATTACTTGCATGCTAACTCAAACGCACTGCATTTTGAAGCACACTGCACTTTTTTAGCAATTTTATGCGCATAAATTCGCATATACTGCACACAAAATGGCACAACCGAAAAAACACACAAAAAACCAGTAAAAAACAAACAAAAAACACAAGCGAAAAACAAAAAAAATAAACCCACTAAAAACCAGTACTTAGTTTGCACACTGTACACAAAATACAAAATTTTAGTATAGACATACAAAAAAAATCCAATGCAATACATAAATAGATTTTTTGTGTATTGTATTGGATTTTATTTTCGTATGTCTATACTACAAGTTTTATATTGTGTATAGTGTAAAAACTAAGTAGTGGTTTTCAAGTGGGTTTATTTTTTTTTGTTTCCCGCGGTTGTGCCACTTTATTTGCAGTATATGCGCATATATGCGCATAAGATTGCTAAAAAAGGGCAGTGTGCTTCAAAATGCAGTGCATTCAAGTTAGCATGCTAGGATATGCGCAAAAACACTGCTACATTTTATGCAGTGCCCAATTACACGACACATGCCTCAATAAGGGCAGTTGTTTTGCCATTTTTTGCGCACAACAATTAATGACAGTGCTCAAAAACTGGCACCAAATCGTTTCTCTTCTGAGACTGAGTGACATATTTTTCCTTAATATAATATATAGTATTATATATTTTTGGTAATACAAAGAAAAACTTCATGAGCGCGAAAAAATGTTAATAAAAATGATTATTTATTTTTTAAAAGAAGATACCCAAGGATCAATGCATTCTGAGCGCATCATATAAAAAAAGTGCGCAATGGTTAGTGAAAAACACATACATTTGAAATCATAATGACAGGGGATATTGTATAGTATATTTTACATATATGTCAAACATTTATTTTAACATATAAAACGATTGGAAGCACTGAACCAGATTACAACAAAAATTTTATTCCCGTGAAGGATAAGAATGAAATGATGACTGTCATGCTAACCATGTCATTGCATAAAATATTAGATGTGGTAAGTTTTTACATACACTACTTGAAATGTTTTTTTTTAAATCGCATTTTCGTTATGGAATAAAATTAACTTTGTTTTGATAATTTGTAATTTAGCATCATATATTGAGTTCAGGAATATCATTAGTTTCTTTTAACTTTACGGTACAGGGTTTTATAGCTGCAAGTAGGGAACTTGGAGTCTCGAAAATTTTTTAGAACTTGTAGCTCTTAACAATGGGAACTTGGAGTCTTTAGGAAAAAAATGGTCTGGGCTTAAATTCAGATTTTGTTTAGGCTTAGTTATACGTTTTGGTGATTTTTAATTCCGGCTCCAAGTTACCACACATCCGCTTCAAATTTCCTTTTTTTAGCTCCTACTTCCAGCTTCAAGTCCCTCGGCTCCATCGACCCTATATCAGCTTTAAATATTTTACGGAAGAGTTTGAGGTGTTAAATTATTGGAGCCGAGGGTACTAAGAGCTGGAAATGAGAATCTCAGAGCCAAAAGTTGAAATAAGCAAAATATAACCCAAAACCAATTCTTTAGTCCCGCTTTCAAGTTGCTATGTTCGCGGTTTCAGGTTTTCAAAATTTTCTGACGGCTCTAAGTTCCTGCCTTGCCGCTTCAAAGTTTCCATACGGATCAATCCTTAGTCATTTTGATACAATTAAATTGATTAAAAAAAAGTCACGATCGTTAAAAGTAAAGTAACTAAATAAGCCCATATTTAGTTTTGTATGCAGGGTCTTTTATAAAAAAAATTGCAACGAGAATTCATGTAAATATTTGCACGAATTACTAAGACGTAGAAGTTTTAAGTAAAGATAAATAAAATGTCTTTAGTTTAAAACCGGGTGGAAGTCTCAAATAATTTAAAGTTATATGAAACAGCTTTTAAACACAATTGTTTACTGATTATTTACCATTTAGAACACTAAAGATTCCTCAATGCGCGTTGTTGTGTTGATGGAACAAAAATGGAAGGACGAGTATCTCTTCTGGAACCCTGCAGGTGTTTTTAAAAAAATTTTGAATTATAAGTAAAAATTTGCTGACGGGCTGCAGTTTTAACCTGTTTGTAATAATAGCTCAAAATTGTTTACTAGTGATATTCCTACCCTCAAATATTATGCTCTGGAGTTCCGGCCATTTAAACCGGAGGGAGCTCCGATGCTCCGGAGCTCAGCCCATTAAATGAGTGATTTTAAGTTTATTTAGGCTTGAAATACGTTTAAAGTTACTCTATCTGCATTTTTTTAAGACTATTTTTAGCGTTTTAAGCAAGTTTTAAAAAAAATTGAATTTGCAAAAATATTTTGACAAAATGATATATGGCATCACTCTTTAATTAGTCATAAAATTAGTACAAAAATAGGGCGGGGCTTTGTAGCTCCGGGGCGTCATGGTTTTTAACAGTATTTAATACTAGCCCCAGCAGTCTAGTCTAAACATGCTGTACGTTTAGAGAAACTTTACTTCTTTGCTTGTTCTATTTTAAAAATATTAGAAAAGTAATGTAATAATAATTAAAAAATAAAAAAAACTAGCTTTTTAGACTACAATGGTTACTCTGAGCTGTCAGTTGCCCAGGAAAATTTGTGGCGACCAGACACTTTTCTTTTCAACTGGTTATTTTTTGTATTACTTATTTTTATTTATTTTTAATTTTTATTGCAAGAACACAAGGTAAAATTTTACATTAAATACTTAGATAGGCACCCTTTGGTTAAGCCTTATGGGTTTAATAAAAGCTACTCTCTAAAAAATATTGTTACTATATTACTATCATTAAAGTGCTTCAGATTTTCGTTTGTGATTTTTTGTATATCTTTATTTGTTTGTGTATGTTTTTGTGTGTTTATTTGTTTGCACGCCAAAATCAATAGCGGCTCAAAATTCCAGTCGATTGATGTTTTTCTATAAACTTAAGTTACAAACTAGGGTCTGTAGAATGAACTGGGACACTTAGGGCTGGTTCATACTTATGACAAAACGTCCTTTGGACAAAGTCCGAAGGACAATTTTATAAAAGCCAAAACGTCCTTTGGACTTTTGCCTTTGGACGAAGTATGAACGCTACTTAGAATTTGTCCTTTGGACAAAGTCCAAAGGACAAAATCCAAAGGGAAAAGTCCAAAGGACAAAAGTATGAATACGTTGTCATTTGGATTTTGTCCTTTGGACTTTTTCCTTTGGACTTTTCCTTTTGGACTTTTCCCTTTGGATTTTGTCCTTTGGACAAAATCCAAAGGACAAAAGTCCTTTGGACTTTGTCCAAAGGACGTTTTGTCATAAGTATGAACCAGCCCTTAGACACACTAACACATGCAAGTCCACTAAACGGGCTAACAACGTGATATATTAGCAATTTGTTCCAAAATCCAGATAATGCTTTAATTTTTTGCTTTTTTACTGGGTAAATTTGAATTTAATCCATAAATAGTATAAATTTATAGAATGAATTTAAAATAAATTTATATTTTAATAATTTTATGATGTTTTTTTATATACAAGCTAATAAAGACTTATTTCCTGTAGCAAGAAGTTAAACTCGAATTCCATAAGGAAGCGTTATTACTTAAACACTGAATGTTTTTTGAATTAATGCCAGCGGTTCATTTTAAATCTATTTCCAAATACTTGAAATGATTAAAATAAAAAAAGAAAATAATACTTTCAAATACTTGAAATGATTAAAATAAAAAAAAGGAAAATAATAATGTTTCTGCGGCGGCGGGCGGCTGTCGCGACTACTCTGTCGCTTCTACATTGCCGTTTAGTTTAGTTAACAAAACCCCTTTATGTTAAAGGTGCGGAGTCAAATTTTTTGTCTTCGATTTTGATAATTTGTTGTGAAAACCTTAACCCTGCCCCTAATCCAAAATTTTTTTCAACAAAATATATCTCCAGTAAATCAAGAGTTATAACGCCCCAAAAGTGGCGTTTTTCCACAATTCTGTACGTGAAAGATTTAATGGGTAAAACAATTTAAGTGGCAAATTATGCACTTAAAGATAGCGGCTATTTTTTACTCTAATTTTATACCTTGATTGTTAAAGCTGTTCTGGGCGGGGGGGAAAAATAAAAGGTGCAATAAAGGGAGAAATTTAGGGGATTAGCGAAAGTTTATCGCGCTGGAAAATATATTTTAAAGATTTTTATTTTTTAAAAATCTAGTTTTTTTTCTTTTTTTTATCCATTTGTCGAGATATTGCGTTTCCTGCACAAAAAAACCCTCAATTTTTTCGCTAACAAAACCAAACGATGGCAGTAATTTGATGAAGTTTGCGCAACATTTTTGCCCACGTCACTTCGTATTTTTAGCGAAAAAATCGAGGGTATTTTTGTACGAGAAACGCAATATCTCGATAAATACTGAACCAATTTTAACAATCAAGGTAACAAATTAAAGTTAAAAGTAGCCGATTTCTTTGAGTGCATAATTTGTAACTTAAATCGTTATACCCATTGAGTAAATTTTTAAGCACAGAATTTTTGAAAAACGCCATTTTGGAGGAACGCCTGAATCACTGGAGATATTTTGATGAAAAAATTTGTAGGCTATTGGGGTCAAGCGTAAGGTTTTCACAAAAAATAATCAAAATTGAAGACAAAAAGTTTGACTCAGTACGGCACCTTTAAGAAACTTTATATGTTATTTAATATTGTTGAAATGATAGAACTTCTATTTTGCTTTAGCTTAATAGAGTCCCAGAATTTTGATGCTCTGTGGCCGTTATAATTCATATAAATATTTAAGTATTTAGTTTGGAAACATAGGTCCACATACACCCGTATCTTTTTAAATATCAAAAACACACACATAAAAATATTGGAGGGGCGTAAACATTACAAACACACTTTATAGTTTGAATATGTACGAATTATGTAACCCCAAAAATACATACCAAAGGAAATATCACTGTATTTTTCTAAATTTATATCTTATCGTTTGTATCGCTTTAACACAAATTTATAACCTCATAAACCAAAATCAACCTCCTTGGAGCTTAAAAAGTGACCGCGGGGGTTAAATTTAATCATGAAAGGGAAAAGGTCAAGATTGTCCTGTGGCGTTTGAATATAACGCCAAACAAATTTAACACCTTTATTTGCTGCAAAAATGTAAAACAAATTGAAATGCAATTTAATTTAAAGGGAGGGAAGGGTTCAAATTTAACCCTTCGTAAAAAATAAATTTATGCTGCAGTGATAAATTTTTTGTTGTATATTTTTTATAACATGTGTTCGTTTCAACTACATTGTATAATTTTTGTTTCTAGGCTTGACGATGACATAAAAGTTACATCTTTAAAGATAAAACCTGATTTACAAACAAACACTTCGATCGTTACTTCGCTTTATCCTGCCATATACACGTAAAAACATTTTTATGTATAATATTAAATTTTGCGCACATTTTCTAAAAATTTATCTTTTATAAATAAAATACTATATTAATTTCCGAAACTCAATTTCAGTTTTAAAAATTGTACTTGTCTTGACAGTTTTGAATAACAACAGTTTTTGTTTAAAATCCACTTATTTCCATGAAGGTGACATTTGTTTTTGAGAACTACTCGCTGCACTAAAAATTGATAATTATCAGCGAAAAAACGTACATCACACTGCGTTCATAGACTTGTCATACATAAGAAACCAATTTCTTCATTTTTGCTGAATTGACTGGATTGACAAATATACATTATTTATCATTAAGCTTCTTTTAATAGCACTAAAGTGCGTTTCTGGATCATTGCAGCCAAGGGAACTAAGAGCTCGAACTTGGAGCTAAAATAGGAACTGGAAGTGGGTAATTTGGAATTAAAAGTGTTGAAAACGCTAAAGCTTACTAATCCCTAAGCCTAAGCCAAAGCTTAAACCTAATCCCATAATATTGGGCTAACTATGAATTAAATTTTGAATTAAATTTCACTTATTAATTTTAATTATTAAAATAAAAATAGCAGTTATTTTTTCTAGATTTACTTGCGGAATGGACGTAACTTGGTTTCCGTGGGATAAACAAACTTGCAAAATGAAATTCGGCTCTTGGAATTTGAAGTAATAAATTTTAAATATTCTACAAATCGATTTTTTTAAAATTTTTGGAATAAAAAGTTTAGCTGGTACTTAAAAAAAGGGTAAGTAGCATTTTTTTTCTCTTAAATCAATTATGTTTTGGCCACTGCGCGGCTAGCTGTTGTTGATAGGCGTGTCCTAAAAAAAAATAAATAAAAACATGAAACATAGCTTTTCAGAGGCCGTTCCACTAAACGCGTGTTGACTAGGTGCTATGTTAGCACGTTTATTTAAAACTCTTGGTAATGTTTTAAAACTGTCGTTCTGTAATAGATTGTTATTTTTGAGACCGTTTGTTCTATTTAGCTATTTTGTTAAAATAGCTAAATAGAACAAACAAATAATAAAATTTGTTAAAATAATGTTAAAATAGCTATATGATCGTTTAAAACGAAAACAGCTAACAAAACCGTTCCTCCTAGTTGGGAGTTTTGTTAACTTCTAACTAGGGGGTTTTTACATTTATTAGCTTGTATTTAAAACAAATATGCATCAAAATGATAAAATATCAATTTAGGCTATTTATACAAAGAGTTCCATAATATTTCTCGACAAACAAACTCTAAACTAAAAAACATTATCAAGAGGTTTAAACAACATCTAGTGAACACAGGTTTAGGGGCGGAGCGGTCTGTAGCAGCGTGCATCATAAAATCCAATTCTGGCCGGACGCGCGGCTCTGGCAAACAGCGGCCGACGTGCGGCTTCTGGCCGAAGGCAACACAAACACCTAATTTCTTTGCGAGACAACGAACAAATCTCATAACCGCTCAATAAAAGCCATAGGGTGTTAATAAAATTGATAAAACTATTAGAAAAACTAATTTTCGGGAGTGTCACAGGGCAATAAACCCACGGCACCGTCTTTAACAACATTAATAAAAAAACATGAATAAATTAGTAAATTTGTGATTTACAGTATGAAAATGTACCAACTACCAACGTTAACTAAATTAGAGTATTAACTCTTTCTTATTCCTATATCGCTTCTCAAACTCAAACGAGAAGGGTATTAAAGCTGCCGAAAACTAAACCTTCCTTCATTTGTGGGTCAAGCACTCACTTATACTAAGGTAAGATTTTCAGTGCGCGATCCTTTATATGGCGCTTTTTCAAAATTTCAAAATGCGCGAGCTTTTATAAGGCGCTTTATTTGTCAAAATAATCAGAAAGTGTTAAACTATATATCTATATATATATATATATATGGGGGTTGCGTGGGGGTTGGGGTTTTGTTTTTTTTTTTTTTTTTTTTTTTTTTTTTTTTTTTTTGTTTTTATTGGTTGGGTGTTTTGGTTTTTTTGTTTTGTATATTATTTAAAATTAAAAATTTTTTGTGTTGAATCTTAAATGTTTGTTGGTGGAGATTGTTTTTGTGTGTGCTATTGCTCCGGGGGGAGGTTTTTTTTTTTTGTTATTTTTATTGTTTTATTTATTAGTTTGCGTGGTGGCGCGGGAGCGGCCGGTTATCGGTGGTGGGGGTGTGTTTACAACTATTTAGTGAGTATTTTGTTATTATGTTTATTTTTTTTTTTTTTTTTTTATTTTTAATTGTGTTGTATTGGTGGGATCGCGATTTGTCTGGAGTACTGCCGCTACTATTTAGTGGGTTGTTTGGTATTCAATTATTTCTTCTTTTTTATTTTTATTTTCTTCGGGTATTATAATATGTATTGCGAGCTAACTAATATTGGCTATTTTTTAATCGATTAGTGGTAGCTAGCTTGATGCTCTAGATAGAGAGTAAAGGGGATTTTTCCGGTGTATGTTTAGTATATGTAGTTGTTGAGATGTTTGTGGCTATAGGATTTGATTTGGTTTGGCGCTGTCTTTAATAATTTCTGATATGATTATTTGTTTATAATTATCTATCCGGCGGTCTGATTTTTTTTTAGTTCTAATGTCTTGAAATCATCTGAAGCTCTTTCGCGCGATCGCTTTTTTCAATTTATAGTTGTTTCTTCATATCTTCTTTGGTGGGATTTCGCGCTTGTCATTGCTGTGAGTTGATTTTTTCTTTTTCTCCTTGGTCTGTGTGATTATGTGTATATTTTTATCGTGTTTTTATTTAGTGAGGCTGGCTGTTTCTATAGTCCTTGTTCTCTAGTCTTTTTTCTGTCTTGTGTTCCTTTTTCTTCTCTTTTATTTTTGTAGTTATATATATATATATATATATATATATATATATATATATATATATATATATATATATATATATATATATATTATATATAGCTATATCAAAAAAAGCCCCATTACAATTTTTTTGGTTGCAATTGTATTATGTTTTATGTAATAGTTTTAAAATTTTAGAGTTTTTTTTATTTTATTTTACCGCTTATGGTTACTGAACTGTTAAAAATAATTGGGATTTAAAACTTTTTGTGTTGACTATACGTGGTTTTCTAATTTTAGAAGTAGTCAGTTACAGTTCAGAACAGATAAAATTGATTTAAAGTCTTTTACAAAAAATTATATGTGGATTGTTGATTCTACTGAAGCCAATGAGGTAAATTAAATAATTTTATTGAAAAAACACACCATATTCGTCTGTAAATAAATTAAAATTAAATTAAATTCGTATCCATTTTTAAAACCATTAAATTAGTTTAAAATTATGCAAAGAAATAAAAGTGTTCACTGACATTGTTAAAACAGCAATTTTTTGCGAATTTTTATAAACCTTAATTATTAAAATTTTTGAAAAATCTTATAAAATTTACAAAAAACACTATTTTACATGTTTTTTTAGCGTTATCTACTATACAAAATTTTAGAATTTTACTAATTTTAGGTTTTTGCTCTGCATAATCATGAAAATTCTTCAATGCTGGAATTTACTTTTCATTTAAGCCGCATGCCGTTATATTTCATTTGTAATTTGGTTGTACCAACTATTATTATCGCGCTTATTGTAATTATCGGTATAACATATTTTTCAAATTATTTTTTAAAATTTTTTTTAAGATTAAGAATTAACATTTTTTTAAAATAGGTACCTTGCACTGAAACTTAAAATAAACATAAAATATAGAACACACAAACATTGCTGACTGTACGGAAAATACCGTAATTATGGAATTGTTTTTTTTTAAAAGACGAAAGGCGCAAGACGAAACCCTGGGGTGTTTAATAATGACATCACACTGATTATGTATGTTGATTTATATTAGAAATTGTCTGTTTTAAAACGTATAGTTAAGATTTGCATGTAAAAATAAAAAAATATATGGCTACAGATGTTATAATAAGCGGGTTATTTCCCGTCAATGCAGCAACTAATCAAATATAGGAAATATTTGCATGATTACGGTATTTTCCGTACAGGTTCAATGTTTGTGTGTTCAATATCTTATGTTTATTTTAAGTTTCAGTGCAAGGTGCTTATAAAGACAAACAAATCAACTAACTTGATTCATTTGTCCAGTAGATAAAAATAAGTTGCCGCGTGTAGTAACCAAAGAAATAAAAAACTATGCTGCACCCCTGATATAAATGAATCTTGATTCAATTTCTTACTTTCATAGAATCTGATTGGTTGAATTTGGTTGGGCTAAATTGCTTTGATTTTATTGTTTAATACATGGCTCCCTATTTTCGTTCCCTGAACAAACAAACCGGCCGCGTTTGGTTCACCATTAAAATTTTTTCAAAGATTTCCAGCTCCTGAACTTTTTTCCTCGTGGGTTTGCTGTACGGTTTATATTGTCGTTTCCATGACACAGTGAGTAAGAAACGTCATAAAATACTCCTAGCTGTGACTCTTTTTTTATTTTTTAACACACAAATACTATAAATGTCATGAGTCGGAGTTCAGTTGATTTTATACTAAGTCTGATGTTGGTAATAACGACTATATGAGTCGTACCAAGCAATTACGCCAATATGTGCACCATAATGGCGCACATATTTAGGGCTGGTTCATACTTATGACAAAACATCCTTTGGACAAATTCCAAAGGACAATTTTATAAAAGCCAAAACGTCCTTTGAACAAACAAAAACGTCCTTTTGACTTTTTTCCTTTGGACGAAGTATGAACGCTACTTAGAATTGGTCCTTTGGACAAAGTCCAAAGGACAAAATCCAAAGGGAAAAGTCCAAAGGACAAAAATATGAATACGTTTTTCTCTGGATTTTGTCCTTTGAACTTTTCCCTTTGGACTTTTCCCTTTGGAGTTTGTCCAAAGGACGTTTTGTCATAAGTATAAACCAGCCCTTAGAGTATGCCAACTATCTGCTGTTTTCGCGAATCATTACAATTATCAAGTTATCAGTATGCAACTAATTGAGTTTAAGTAATAAAGCAAATTTAACAGATGAAAACTGAAATTGAAAAACCGAAAATTGGAATTGACATTGAAAATATATTTCAATTTTTAGATGCAATTTTCAATTTTTCGATTTCATTTTTCATTCTGTTATATTTACTTTATTAACGCAACTTAACAATTTGAATACTAAAAACCTAATTAAATCTTTCTCTAGACAAGACCATGCAATATGTGTGGTACATTTTTTTCTTTAAATAGTGTTTTTTTTTGTATTTCTATGCAATTTTAAAACAGAGACCCCATACCTTTGGCGTAAAATAAAAGCAATTGATTTGCCAGGGGGAAATAAAAATCTATTAATTGCTACAGCAACAAAGGTTAAAACCTTTATTTTCATCGTAAAAGCTTTCGACCTGTTCTTGGATCATCCTCTGTTAAAACATGCGAAATATGAAAACATTTTTGTTAGAAAAGTCGTAAAGCTACAACAAATAGTAAGTAAAAAGCAGTGAAATCACATGAAATAAAAATTAATAGGTATAAATAAAGTTAAAGTTAAATTTTAGTTTTTTTGTCCAGTAGTTCTAAGTACTCCTTGTTTTAAGTACATCTTGTGCATAAAGTAGCCATAAAATTTAGTTTGTATAATAAAACAATTTTATCACCTTTTTGTAATAATTATGTTAATAGTACCAAAAATTTTTTCGTATTCTATTTTATAATTGTGCTTAATGTTTTATCTATCCTTAACTTTAAGGATACCTATTAATTTTTATTTCCTGTGATTTCATTGCCTTTTACTTACTATTTATTGTAACTTTACTACTTGTCTAACAAAAATGTTTTCGAATTTCAGATGTTTTAACTGAGGATGATCCAAGAACGGGTCGAAAGCTTTTACGATGAAAACAAACGTTTTAAACTTTGTTGCTGCAGCAATCATTAGATTTTTATTTCCCCCTGGCAAATCAATTGCTCCTATTTTAAAATGTTGTTCTATTTTTGTTAATTTCAAAATATCAAAGAAACAACGTACTTCTCGAACGCAAACAATTCCAACCGCAATTTTTTAAACCTCAATTTCATTCACATGAGATTTAAAGACTCTTTATAACTCATAACGTTTTATTAAAACACTGTTTTAAGATTCTATTAATAAGTTTAAAGATAACCTTTTTTTATTATATTTTTCTTCAGGAATATTTTCTCCAACGTCAAGTTCCTTCGAGAGAGAAGGAAAAATTGGTAACGGGTTGGCTGGGATTTTGGCAATTGCTGTAATTTTATTGGTTCTGGACAACGACCTTCCGGAAACGTCGCTGGTCATTCCATTTATATGTAAAAATTTTCTACATTGATTAAATTTATAAAAGCAAGTTTAAAAATCTTCATTTTATTGCGGTTTATAACTTATATAATTTCGTAAAGTCATAAATGTTATGCTGCATATTAACAGCAACTGCTCAGTGGAATACCTCGTGTAAGGTGGCTGAACATTTAAGTATTTTTTCCACGGCGACTCATGATTTCTAACACTGCAATGGTGGCGTCCACAAGAAACAATAATCTTACGGAATTTTCTCGATTAATAAAAATAGAAGAATAAACAATGTTAGTTTATTTAAAATTTTACCTTTTCACAAAAAATTCAATCAAAAATCAACCGTGCTGTACCTTTTAAATGAAAATTATATCCTCAGAATTTCCATGAAAAAGTATTTAAACTTTATATATCAAACATTTTTTTCAAAAAATTTAGTATCTGAAATGCGATTTTAGTGTAGCACAACTTATTTCAGAAAAGCAATAATACATTGTTTTCCCGCAAAAATAATACATGGTACATCTGTAGTCTTTTTTGCTCTTATAATTTTTATCGTGAGACTTATTAAAAAAAGTACTTTTTACTCTTATGATTTTTATCGTGAGACTTATTAAAAAAACAAACTATTTTATAGCATACTATTGTCTTATACTGATGGTTATTATCGGTATTTCATTGATACTTTCATCTTTACTTCTTTACCTACAGCAGTTTGGAACTCTGCAAACCGAACCCCCACCGACTATTCTCATAAAAATCTTCTGTCTAGAGCGGCCAAGAGAAACCGAGGTTTGAGCAATTTGACCACATTCACTTTTTTTGATGATTTAAAAAAAACACTTTATTTCTAGTAGAATGATACAAAAAGCATTTTTTTAATGAATATATATTTAAAAATTGTAAAAAATTTGATAACTTTACTGGCCGTTTTTATCTGCAGACGCGAAATTAAAATTGCTAAATAAATAGGTTTAAAATAGGTTTATTTAGATAGGAACACACTGCTTTAGTCGTTTTCTAAACATTTAAGTTTTTTTTTGCAAAAAAAACCTCAATTTTTGTATATTATTAAATTTAATATGGATAGAATTATGTTCAAAAACGCATTTCTAGAATGTAAAAAGTTGGGAAGAATTTCCGAATTTAAGGAATTTATTGTCTTCAAGTAGCAGGTATAACGTGTTTCTTCTTGTGGAACGGCGTATTTAGAGCCGCAAGTAGGAAACTTGGAGTCGTCGGAACATTTTTGAACCTTTTTTTAGGCTTTGTTTTGGTTTACAGTAGGTATAGGTTTTAGCATTTTTATATTTTCGGCTCCAAGTTCCCTCGCTCCATCGAAACTAAACCCTTTGGGTTTTGAAAAGCTAAAACTCAATAATTTAGGGTCAAATTTTAAAACAAATAATGAATTTTTGATGCAGAAACAGCACTTACAGGAGGATAAGCAAGATGATGTAGGGTAGTGCATTTAATTTCGGCACTTTTCCAAATTGGGTATTTTTGATTTTGGACTATATCTTTGGTAATCCTGGACGGAATACGACGTTTGATAGCTCAAATGAGAGATAATTATATGTAGATGACTGTCGTGAGCTTTTTATTTGTTTTGTTATGATATGATATGAAATTGTGTGATTTATAAAAAATAAAATTGTTACTCGTTTTTAGAACATGGGCATTTCATGATTACGCAATAAATTGGTTTAAAAATTAAACTGTCCTGGTAAAATTTAGTCTATTTTCCGAATTTTTAGTCTTCGTGGTTCTACGTTGCGTCTGTGGTGAGCAATCGTTATAAAATAACATAGTGTAATATCGGCACACATATTGCTGTAGGTAAAATCGGGTTGAATGAAGTGATCGGGTGTTAAATTGTAGTTGTAAATAGTTAAAAGACAACGTTGAAATGTGTAGGGGTCATAGCACTGCACTTAAACTCGATTAAGGGGGTCCTTTTAAAAAGTGCCGAAATTAAATGCACTTTTTTCCCAAATTTTGCTTATTTTGATACCATTTGGCATTTTATCTGTAACTTTTTGCCAGTTACACGTTAAACAACAAATAGAAGCTTAACTAAAGAAAACAGTCTGGAGATAATGATAAGCTTTTAAATTTTTGAAAATGATGATTTTTTGACTGAGAAACAATCGATTGTTTGTAAAGTGCCGAAATTAAATGCACAAATTTACCTTCGGCAATTTTCCATTTTTTTAAAAACTGATTTAATTAAGTAAAAAAGCAATTTTCGTGCAGTGAAACTTTTATGACGCAACTCAGTATTGTGAAAGCTTCAAAATGAGCTATCAAACATAAAAATCGGGCCATACAGTGAAAAGTGACATTGGAAAAACGAAAAAGTGCCGAAATTAAATGCACTATCCTACAGATTAAACTTTTAATCAATAAATAGTATAAAAACAGTTGTCTATAGGATGTGGTGTGGTTAGTAAGATTACAATTAAGATGAACCTCCAAACTTAGTACAGCATTTTCATACAAAGATAAGTAAGGACAATAACGTTTTAATAATGGAAAGTTATGTTTTTGTCACAAAATAGGCTAAAACAGGTATTTGGACAATTTAAGTACTGAATATTTTATAAATAATAAAACATTATTAATTACGATTCTTAGTTGAAAACGACATAAATATAATAGTACTATGAATTAATGATATTGAGTAACTCACTTAAGTTCGGCGGGGCCTTAGATTCGGCCAGCAATTTAGGCTGTTAGAAAATTGGCTTATTTTTAAAACACAAAAGAAGTAGCACAAAAATAACTGGATGTATGTTTAATAAAGTGTTTTTGCTAACTTTTTTATTCGTGTATCAACATTTTTATATAAAAAAGTGCATTTTTGTAATTTTTTCCATCAAATTTTAAACGAGGCAAAATATAAGCTTAAAACAACTTTTATTTAGTGCTCAGTATTGTTAATTTTTATGTTGTTATGTTTTCTACAAAAGAAGTTTGCAATGCATTGAAATGAACGCGCAGTTTTAAATTCTCTTAATTGCGGCCACCTTGAAATGCAGGGTGAAAAAAACTGTTGTTCATTTGCCGTGTTCAAATCTTACGGTACTGTACTTTCAAGGATTTATATATTTTTTGCGCTCGTTTGGCTTGTCATGTCAAAAGTTTATATGGTGTAAATTGAAATAAATCAATTATTTTACAATAACACAATGTAAAATATGCTTTTAAAATTTTTTTTAAGTTGTGTTTGTGATGTATTTTTTTAACTTCAATCACTTGCTTACGTGTTTCGGCTAACTCGGTTTACTTTGACAGTTTCTTCCTTAAAGCCCAAGCCTACAGCTTGCTGTTTCTTAGCTTCAGCGAAACCTAAAAATCAAGCAAAACTTTTGATAAATTTATTTGACAAAATTTTTGCTTGATTTTTTAAATTTCGCTAAGGCTTACGAAAACGTAAGCTTAGGCTTTTGGAAAAAATTGTCTAGGTAAATTGGTCGAGGTAAACCGAGTTAGCTCGTTTATTAAATATCAGTTTGATATCAAAAATTAGATTAATATGGGTTACAAAAAGCTTATAATCGTGTATTTAATTAGAATTCTTTAAATAAAGCCGAAATAAATTACAATTCCCAAACGTGTATCAAACATGGATCGACCTCTGGTTCGAGATTGCAAATTTAGGGGAGTCAGGGGGCCGATTTTTTAACAATAATTTAAGTGTTTTTAGGTCTAATATTAAATTTTATATATTAAAACAGCCTTAGGCCTAAAAAGTGTATTTAAACACTGTTTTTAACTAAAAAACACTTTTTTTAACTAAATAAAAAAATATACTTCTAATTCGTTTGGAGGGAGGCAAAAGAGGCTTAGCCTCGCTTGGGGGGGGGGTCAGGCCGGACCGCTCTCGAGTTTCGGGGGGGAAGGGGCAGCCCTTGATTTTTTTTTAGTGGGGGGGATCCAAAATTTTGGCTCTAGGGGGTTAGAACCCTCTGTCCCCCCAAAACATCTATGCAATAAAGTAGTGGGGATTTCTGGACTGTGCTCATGTCTGTATGAAGACATACCGCTATACCACTTGTTAAATAAAACTACTATTAATAATAAATTTTAAAAAGGTTTTCCAGGGGTCATTTCTGTTTTATTTTTATCGTAAACTTCTGTTATAGTAAAAAAACTTCTGATTGAATGGGGTCAATGGCGTGCCCAGGGGGCGCCTCCTTTCCGCCCTCTGGGCACGCCATTGACCCCATTGAACAGGGGGCGGGAGGGGGGCGCCCCCTCTTAAATTCGGCAAAACCGTATTTTTTAAGGCAAAACCCTGAAGTTTTTTTATAATTTTGGGAGAGAAAAAATCTTTTTTTTAATATTGATACAGAAACTTTCCTGATGCCTTTCAAAACAATAACATAAGATTTGACCTTGGTTCAAATCGGTCGTGTTTACGATTTTGTCGGAACTTCTTTTCCTGATAGTTGACTTCCAAAATGTGTAAAATTTGGAATTTTAACAAATTTTTTGAACTTTTATAATTGTTGTAAATCGCCCTTTTTTTCTACGTTACTTTGCTGTTGCTTTCCTTCTAATTTTCCGTGCTTTTGGCTGATTCTTTTATACCGCACAGCTTATTAATTTGAATTTATGGACGCACACACGTTATATAACCCAGGAATCTCAGTCGTGGACGTCTTATAGAGTTTAACTTCGCCCTTTTCCAAACTCCTAATTGGTACTATTTGCAGATTAATTCCTGATTCGCGAGCACCTACTCAAGACTCATTTGTTTTTAAACTACGCCATCATAATGGCCAAATGCTGGATTTACTCACGCTTCTTCATGTTTTTTATGTGACTCTATCTTTCACAAGGCGTGTCTTTTGCTCGAAGAATTTGCTAAGCTTACCATCAATATCGCTTGCAACAGTTGCACATCTTCAATGTCACAAGTAGTTCTTCTGAAAAAAGAATTCGTCAAAGCCCAAGCTAAAACAGACAGTCGGTTTACAGAAGTTCAGAATAAGCTTGGAGAAGTTTTAAACTGTCTGAAGAGTCAAACCAACTTAGAAAGTCTAGATTTTGATTCTTTTGAGTCATTAGACAATCATGATGAAGATGGTAAGACTCAGCCCTTTACTGAGGTGAAAAGGCGAAAGCCCCGAAGGAAATCTCATTTTCTAACTCAAAACAACGTCCATCTTATCATCAAGGAAAACAACAAAAAAACAGATGAAATGGCGCAACGGAAAGAAAATCGTAAAGGACTGGTAATTGGAGGCTTTATGGAATCTTCAGAGGCGGATTAAAATCCGAGATTCAATAATCTTTTGGATACTTTAACGCCTGAAGGATACACTGGGCCTAAAATAACTACCGCTTTTCGCATGGGAAGGATCATGCTGCAAAAAGTCCGGAGGCTTTTAAAAGTAATTTTTGAGCGACCATGAGAACGCCAAATGATTCTTTTTGAAAGCAAAAAATCGAAATTTGTGAAGGCATGGATATCTGTTTACCTGCGACCAACCGTACCGCCTTTGAACGCAGACGAATTCAAGAAATTTACAAAGAACACCAAGAACAAGCAGAGCCGGAAGGTCTTTCACTCGAAAGCTTTTTCTTCTTGCGCTTGGGTGAGTCTCCAGAGACGTGGAAAGTCGTCAAAAGTAACAGATTTAATATTACAGCCAGTCAGAGATCTGGTACGATTGATTCCAAGTCAAAACTGCTGAAAGAAACGGTTAACGACTTTAAAACATGTGCACATGTAGTATTCTATCATGCTGTTTGTACAATGTGCATAGTGTAAAAAACAAGTTAACTGAATTGCATGTTTTGCTTTCTCAAAAGAATAACGATATTTTGTGTTTAACGGAGTCTTGGCTGGACAATTCTATAACAGACGGCATCTTGATTAGTAAATAATATCCTTATAAAGTGTTTAGATGTGACAGAGAAGAAATAGGGGCTCCGTTTGTGTATTAGTGCCTAATACGCTCAATGTAATTCCCATAAATGTTTCAAATCCGTTTGAGCAAATTGAAAGCGTTATTTTGGACATATTAGCCGTCAAACAAAAATTGCGAGTAATATGCGTGTATTGTAGCCCAACACTGCTAGGCTCGCGTCAAAATGAATTGCATAAAAGAAAACAATTTGACCAGTTTTTGCAAAATTTAACAAACGTAACGCACTCAATAATTTTTTAGGCGACTTTAATGTGCCCAAAATAAACTGACAAATTCCAAAAGTCATTGGAAATGAACAAATTCATGAAACATTTTTAAATAGCGTTGTTGATTGTGGTTTTAAACAACTTGTTAATTTCTGTACTCTTAACAGTGGAAGCACCTTAGACCTAGTGTTTACAAATCAAAAGAGTTTACTTTCTGATATTGAAGAATGTGAGCCATTTTTTTCACGTGTGATCAGGTGTAGCTCTAAATTTAAATTTTTGTGTAAATAAAACTTTTTTTAAAACCCAGAAAATTAAAGATTTTAAAAATGCCGATTTTAATGCAATTTGAAATAAATTACAGCAAATACACTGGATGGAATTGTTTGCTGAGACTCATGATTTTGAATCATTGTACTCTTGTTTTTGTTATGTTATGTATGATTGTATAAATGAGCACGTTCCTTTCAAATTCTTGAAAAGGGAAAATACCGGTTATCCGTCCTATCTAATTGGAATGTTAAGAAAAAAGAAACGTCTTTATTGCAAGAGTAAAAAATCCAATAAAGACAAAATTTTATGGAAGCAATGTGACAAAATGTATAAAAAGGGGATAAAAGCTTTTCACTTAAGAGCAGAAAAAAATGCTATAAATTTCAATAATATTAGAACTTTTTCAATTACGTAATTCTAAACTGAAGTTTAAGTTCAAAAAAATTGGAGTAATAAAAACAAGTGACGGGAAACTCATTGAAAATGACAAAAAAAGTCTAACTTATTCAATGATTGTTTTAGCTCGGTTTTTACTGTGGATAATCGTGAGCTTTTAAACTTTTCTTTAAGAGTTAAAAAAATGAAAAAATAACAAGCGTTGCTTCTTTTCCTGTAAATACTGTTTTAAAAAACTTAAAATGTTTTAAAATTACCTTCAAAATTTTCCAAAATCCTTGATGAAATACCTGCTTTTTTTCTTAAAAATGTAAGTACAGAAATTGCCATGCCTTTAGCTTATATATTTGAGTCTATGCAACTGGGTACTCTTCCGTGTATCTGGAAAGCAGCTTTAATATGTCCTATTTTGAATAAAAGGATTACCCTGTTTATGCACAAATTTCCAACTAGTTTCTTTAACTTGTATATGCTGCAAACTTATGGAGAGCATAATTTTTGAAGACATCATAAAATTTTTGCGCAATAAAAGATTAATATCCCCTGATCAATTTGGATTGTTTTCAAAAAAATCCGTAAGACATCAATTGTTATGTGCCTTAAATGATTGGTTTTTGTCACTGGATAATAAAACACCAGTTGATTTTTGATATTATTGATTATACAAAAGCTTTTGATTCAGTAAGCTACGAAAAATTATTGGTAAAAGTTAAAGCTTATGGATTTGATTATGAGCTTTTCACCTGGATTAAATCTTGTTTGTCAAATAGAAAACAAAGAATAATAATAGGCGAGTCTTTTTCAGATTACAAAAACGTCACAAGTGTGTGCCTCAAGGCAGTGTCCTTGGACCCTTTTTGTTTTTCTTGTTTATAAACAATTTACAAGAAGCACTGGACAACAATACAAAAATAAAAATTTTTGCGAATGACAAGAAATTCTTTAAAGCTTTAACCAATAAAGAATCTGCTAATGATTTTTTAAAACCTTTATCAAGCTTTTGCAAATGGTCATCAAAATTGCAATTAAATATTGCCCTAGAAAAATGTCCCGTTTTACATTTAGGGCATAACAACCTGTCCTTCAACTACAAATTAAATAATTATATTATTCCTTCAAAAAACTGTGTCAAAGAGTTAGGAATTTTTATAAGCAACACTTTAAAATTTTCAAATTATTGTTTGAAAATAGCTTCCAAAGCTATGTTGCGGGTATCCATGGTATTTCAAGCTTTCACTTCACACGATATGTCACTGTTGCTGAAAGCGTACGTCACATATGTGCGCCCGATTTTGGAGTTTAAAACATTTTTGTGGTCTTCTCATTATGTCAAAGACATTGAAATAACTGAGCGGGTTCAAAGAGTATTTACTAGAAAGTTGTATGCTCAATGTTTCTTTCCTTACGTTGAATAAAGAACACGATTAAATAAGCTTAAACTTGAAAGCTTAAAATTTCGTCATTTTAAAAATGACCTTTGCATGTGTTTTAAAATTTTAAAAGGTTTAGTGGACACTGATACCAATAATTTCTTAAGAGTAGAAACTAACAACAGAACCCGTAATAATGGACTTAAGCTCAAAGGCAAACAGACACGGCTTGATATTGCTAAATTTATCTTTTCAAATCGTGTAATGAACCATAGGAATAATTTACCTAGCGAAGTAGTTTTAGCTAACTCTTATAAAAATATCGCATTTTGTCTTTTGTCCTTGCTTCATATTTTGTCTTTATTGGTTTTTTCTTTGGATAGGTTTTTTTTTGTGGTTTATGGGTGTATTTTTTTTTTATTTTGGTATTTGTAGTCAATTAAACAAACATTGTCAAGAAAATTTAATATCAATATATGAGTCTATCAAAATTTATGTTTATTTGCTGTATTATATTTATAATAATTAATCCACAATTATGAAATTTTTATTATGTTTTTATATTATTTCTCTCAAATGCTTTGTATTAATTACAAATCTGAGATTGTTGACTCTCAAAAAGCTACATTATAAGTTGTTACTTCTTTATATATTATCTGTTATGCGCGTCTTTATAATTATTGAAATAAGTTTAATTTGTATTTATCCGATTGTAAGAAAAGATTTCTTTATCGCAATAGTAAAAAATCCAATAAGAAAAATTTTATGGAAGCAATGTGACAAAATGTACAAAAATGCGATAAAGCTTTTCCTTAGAGCAGAAAAAAATGCTATAATTCATGGTTTATTCCGATTTGAGAAGAAAATTTAGCTTGTGGTTATTTGGTTTGTACGGTACTATTGTGATTTTTACTTTATATGAAATTTTGGTATCAATGTCCACTAAACCTTCTAAAATTTTAAAACACATGCAAAGGTCATTTTTAAAACGACAAAATTTTAAGCTTTCAAGTTTAAGCTCTTTTAATCGTGTTCTATATTCAACGTAAGGAAAGAAACATCGAGCATACAACCTTCTAGTAAATACTCTTTGAACCCGCTCAATTATTTCAATGTCTTTGACATAATGAGAGGACCACACAAATGTTTCAAACTCTAAAATCGGGCGCACATATGTGACGTACGCTTTTAGCAACAGTGACATATCGTGTGAAGTGAAAGCTCGAAATACCATGGATACCCGCGACATAGCTTTGGAAGCTATTTCCGAACAATAATTTAAGAATTTTAAAGTGTTGCTTATAGTAATTCCTAAATCTTTGACACAATTTTTTGAAGGAATAATATAATTATTTAATTCGTAGTTGAAGGACGGGTTGTTATGCCCTATACACAAGTGTAAAACGGAACATTTTTCTAGGGCAATTTTTAATTGCCATACTGATGACCATTTGCAAAAGTTCAATAAAGCTGTTGAAAAATCATTGGGAGATTCTTTATTGGTTAAAGCTTTATAGAATTTCGCGTCATCCGCAAACATTTTTATTTTTGTATTGTTGCCCAGTGCTTCTGGTAAATCGTTTATAAACAAGAGAAACAAAAGGGGTCCAAGGACACTGCCTTGAGGCACACCACTTGTGACGTTTTTGTAATCTGAAAAAGACTCGCCTATTATTACTCTTTGTTTTCTATTTGACAAAAAAGATTTAATCCAGGTGAAAAGCTCATAATCAATTCCATAAGCTTTAACTTTTACCAATAATTTTTCGTGGCTTACTGAATCGAAAGCTTTTGCATAATCAATATATAAAACATCAACTGGTGTTTTATTATCCAGTGACAAAATCCAATCATTTAAGGCACATAACAATTGAAGTCCTACGGATTTTTTTGAAAGAAATCCAAATTGATCAGGGGATATTAATTTTTTATCGCGCAAAAATTTTATGATGTCGTCAAAAATTATGCTCTCCATAAGTTTGCAGCATATACAAGTTAAAGAAACTGGTCGGTAATTAGTGCATAAACAGGGTAATCTTTTTTTCAAAATAGGGCATATTAAAGCTTCTTTCCAGATACACGGAAGAGTACCCAGTTGCATAGACTTCTCAAATATATAAGCTAAAGGCATGGCAATTTCTGTACTTACATTTTTAAGAAAAAAAGCAGGTATTTTGTCAGGGGTTTTCGAAAATTTTGAAGGCAATTTTCTAAGTTTTTTTAAAACAGCATTTACAGGAAAAGCAACGCTTGTTATTTTTTCATTTTCTTTAACTCTTAAAGAAAAGTTTGGAAGCTCACGATTATCCACAGTAAAAACCGAGCTAAAAAAATCATTGAATAAATTAGACTTTTCTTTGTCATTTTCAATGAGTTTTCCGTCACTTGTTTTTATTACTCCAATTTTTTTAGACTTAAACTTCAGTTTAGAATTAGCATAATTGTAAAAATTTTTAATATTATTGGAATTTAGAGTTTTTTTCTGCTTTTAAGTGAAAAGCTTTTATCGCATTTTTATACATTTTGTCACATTGCTTCCATAAAATTTTGTGTTTATTGGATTTTTTACTATTGCGATAAAGACGTTTCTTTTTTCTTAACATTCGGATTATATAGGACGGATAACCGGTATTTTCCCTTTTCAAGATTTTGAAAGGAACGTGCTCATTTATACAATCATACATAACATGACAGAAACAAGAGTACAATAATTCAATATCATGAGTCTCAGCAAACAATTCCATCCAGTTTATTTGCTGTAATTTATTTCTAATTGCATTAAAATCGGCATTTTTAAAATTTTTAAAAATTTAATTTTAGAGCTACACCTACATGATCACACGTGGAAAAAAATAACTCATATTCCTCAATATCAGTAACTAAACTCTTTTGATTTGTAAACACTAGGTCTAAGGTGCTACCACTGTTATGAGTAGAAAAATTAACAAGTAGTTTAAAACCACAATCAACCATGCTATTTAAAAATGTTTCATGAATTTGTTTGTTTTCAATGACTTTTGGAATTTGCCAGTTTATTTTGGGCATGTTAAAGTCGCCTAAAAAATACTGAGTACGTTACGCTTGTTAAGTTTTGCAACAATTGGTCAAATTGTTTCATTTTGTGCAATTCATTTTCACGCGTGCCCATCAGTCTCAGACTGCAATACACGCATATTACTTACAATTTTTGTTTGACGCCTAATATGTCCAAAATAACGCTTTCAATTTGCTCAAACGGATTTGAAACATTTATGGGAATTACATTGAGCGTATTACGCACTAATACACAAAGGGAGCCCCCTCTTTTTTCTCTGTCACATCTAAATACTTTATAAGGATATTATTTACTAATCAAGATGCCGTCTGTTATAGAATTGTCCAGCCAAGACTCCGTTAAACACAAAATATCGTTATTCTTTTGAGAAAGTAAAACATGCAATTCAGTTAACTTGTTTTTTACACTATGCACATTGAAACAGCATGATAGAATACTACATGTGCACATGCTTTATTTAAAGTCGTTAACCGTTTCTTTCAGCAGTTTTGACTTGGAATCAATTGTACCAGATCTCCGACGGGCAGTAATATTAAATCTGTTACTTTTGACGACTTTCCACGTCTCCGGAGACTCACCCAAGCGCAAGAAGAAAAAGCTTTCGAGTGAAAGACCTTCCGCCTCTGCTTGTTCTTGATGTTCTTTGTAAAGTTCTTGAATTCGTCTGCGTTCAAAGGCGGTACGGTTGGTCGCAGGTAAACAAATTTCCATGCCTTCATGGATTTTGGTTTTTTGCTTTCAAAAAGAATCATTTGGCGTTCTCATGGTCGCTAAAAAATTACTTTTAAAAGCCTTGGGACTTTTTGCAGCATGATCCTTCCCATGCGAAAAGCGGTAGTTTTTTTAGGCCCAGTGTATCCTTCAGGCGTTAAAGTATCCAAAAGATTATTGAATCTCCGATTTTAATCCGCCTCTGAAGATTCCATAAAGCCTCCAATTACCAGTCCTTTACGATTTTCTTTCCGTTGCGCCATTTCATCTGTTTTTTTGTTGTTTTCCTTGATGATAAGATGGACGTTGTTTTGAGTTAGAAAATGAGATTTCCTTCGGGGCTTTCGCCTTTTTATCTCAGTAAAGGGCTGAGTCTCACCACAATTATCATGATTGTCTAATGATTCAGAAGAATCAAAATCTAGACTTTCTAAGTTGGTTTCACTCTCCAGACAGTTTAAAACTTTTCCAAGCTTATTCTGAACTTCTTCAAACCGACTGTCCGTTTTAGCTTGGGCTTTGACGAATTCTTTTTTCAGAAGAACTACTTGTGACATTGAAGATGTGCAACTGTTGCAGGCGATATTGATGGTAAGTTTAGCAAATTCTTTCGAGCAAAAGACACGCCTTGTGAAAGATAGAGTCACATAAAAAACATGAAGAAGCGTGAGTAAATCCAGCATTTGGCCATTATGATGGCGTAGTTTAAAAACAAATGGAGTCTTAAGTAGGTGCTCGCGAATCAGGAATTAATTTGCAAAGAGCACCAATTCGGAGTTTGGAAAAGGGCGAAGTTAAACTTATAAGACGTCCACGACTGAGATTCTCGGGCTCTATAACGTGTATGCATCCATAAATTCAAATTAATAAGCTGTGAGGTATAAAAGAATGAGCCAAAAGCACCGAAAATTAGAAGGAAAGCAACAGCAAAGTAACGTAGAAAAAAAGGGCGATTTACAACAATTATAAAAGTTCAAAAAATTTGTTAAAATTGCAAATTTTACACATTTTGGAAGTCATCTTTCAGGGGAAAGAAGTTCCGACAAAATCGTAAAATACGACCGATTTGAACCAAGGTCAAATCTTATGTTATTGTTTTGAAAGGCATCGGAAAGTTTCTGTATCAATATTATAAAAAAAAATTGTCTTCGAAAGTATAAAAAAACTTCAGGGTTTTGCCTTAAAAAATACGGTTTTGCCGATCCTAAGAGGGGGCGCCCCCTCCCGCCCCCTGTTCAATGGGGTCAATGGCGTGTCCAGGGGCGGAAGGGGAGGCGCCCCCTGGGCACGCCATTGACCCCATTCAATCAGAAGTTTTTTTACTATGCAGAGAAATCTCGTTAGACAAAAATAAAAACAGAAATGACCCCTGGAAAACCTTTTTAAAATTTATTATTAATAGTTGTTTTATTTAACAAGTGGTATAGCGGTATGTCTTCATACAGACATGAGCCCAGTCCAGAAATCCCCACTACTTTATTGCATATATGTTTTTTTGGGGGGGACAGAGGGTTCTAACCCCCTAAAGCCAAAATTTTGAGATCCCCCCCCATAAAAAAAAATCAAGGGCTGCCCCTTCCCCCCCTAAACTCGGAGCGGTCCGGCCTGACCCCCCCCCCCAAGCGAGGCTAAGCCTCTTTTGCCTCCCTCCAAACGAATTAGAAGTATATTTTTTTATTCACTTAAAAAAGTGTTTTTTAGTTAAAAACAGTGTTTAAATACACTTTTTAGGCCTAAGGCTGTTTTAATATATAAAATTTAATATTAGACCTAAAAACACTTAAATTATTGTTAAAAAATTGGCCCCCTGACTCCCCTAAATTTGCAATCTCGAACCAGAGGTCGATCCATGGTTGATACACGTTTGGGAATTGTAATTTATTTCGGCTTTATTTCGGAGAATCTAATTAAATACACGATTATAACCTTTTTGTAACCCATATTAATTCTAATTTTTGATACAAACTGATATTTAATAAACGAGCTAACTCGGTTTACCTCGACCAATTACCTAGACAATTTTTTCCAAAAGCCTAAGCTTACGTTTTCGTAAGCCTTAGCGAAATTTAAAAATCAAGCAAAAATTTTGTCAAATAAATTTATCAAAAGTTTTTTTGTTTGATTTTTAGGTTTCGCTGAAGCTAAGAAACAGCAAGCTGTAGGCTGGCTTTAACTAAGAAACTGTCAAAGTAAACCGAGTTAGCCGAAACACGTAAGCAAGTGATTGAAGTTAAAAAAATACATCACAAACACAACTTAAAAAAAATTTTAAAAGCATATTTTACATTGTGTTATTGTAAAATAATTCTATTTATTTCAATTTACACCATATAACTTTTGACATAGACAAGCCAAACGCGCAAAAAATATATAAATCCTTGAAAGTACAGTACCGTAAGATTTGAACACGGCAAATGAACAACAGTTTTTTTCACCCTGCATTTCAAGGTGGCCGCAATTAAAAGACAAATTTAAAACTACACGTTCATTTCAATGCATTGCAAACTTCTTTTGTAGAAAACATAACAACATAAAAATTAACAATACTGAGCACTAAATAAAAAGTTGTTCTAGTTTATATTTTGCTCGTTTAAAATTTGATGGAAAAAATTACAAAAATGCAATTTTTTCATAAAAATGTTGATACACGAATAAAAAAGTTAGCAAAAACACTTTATTAAACATACATCCAGTTATTTTTGTGCTACTTCTTTTGTGTTTTAAAAATTAAGCCAATTTTCTCAACAGCCTAGATTGCTGGCCGAATCTAAGGCCCCGCCGAACTTAAGTGTAGTTACTCGATATCATTAATTCATAGTACTATTATATTTATGTCGTTTTCAACTAAGAATCGTAATTAATAATGTTTTATTATTTATAAAATATTCGGTATTTAAATTGTCCAAATACCTGTTTTAGCCTATTTTGTGACAAAGAAACATAACTTTCCATTATTTAAACGTTATTGTTGTTACTTTATTGTTGTCTGAAAATGCTGTACTAACTTTGGAGGTTCATCTTAATTGTAATCTTTCTAACCACACCACATCCTATAGACAACTGTTTTTATTCTATTTTTTGATTAAAAGTTTTAATATGTAGGATAGTGCATTTAATTTCAGCACTTTTTTCGTTTTTATCAATGTCACTTTTCACTGTATGGCCCGATTTTTATGTTTAAATAGCTGATAGTTTGAGGCTGGCATCAATGCTGAGTAGCGTCATAAAAGTTTCACTGCACGAAAATTGCTTTTTTACTTAATTAAATCAGTTTTTTTAAAAATGGAAAATTGCCAAAGATCAATATTTTCATTAATTTGGGCACTTTAGAAACAATAAATATTTTCTAACTTTAGAGATTAGCGTTTTCAACGTTTTAAAGGCTTTATCATTATTATTAGATATTTTTATTTAGTTAAGTTTCTATTTGTTGTTTAACGTGCGGTTTTTGGCAAAAAGTTACAGCTAAAATGTCAAATGGTATCTAAATGAGCAAAATTTGGAAAAAAGTGCATTTTATTTCGGCACTTTTTTAAAGGACCCCCCTTAATCGAGTTTAAGTGCAATGCTATGACCCCTACACATTTCAACGTTGTCTTTTAACTATTTACAACTACAATTTAACACCCGATCACTTAATTCAACCAGATTTTACCTACAGCAATATGTGTGCCGAAATTACACTATTTTATTTTATAACGATTGCTCACCACAGACGCAACGTAGAACCACGAAGACTAAAAATTCGGAACATAAACTAAATTTTATCAGGACAGTTTAATTTTTAAACAAATTTATTGCGTAATCATGAAATGCCCATGTTATAAAAACGAGTAAAACTTTTATTTTTTATAATCACACAATTTCATATCATATCATAACATAACAAATGAAAAGCTCACGACAGTCATCTACATATAATTATCTCTCATTTGAGCTATCAAACGTCGTATTCCGTCCAGGATTACCAAAGATATAGTCCAAAATCAAAAATACCCAATTTGGAAAAGTGCCGAAATTAAATGCACTACCCTACATCATCTTGCTTATCCTCCTGTAAGTGCTGTTTCTGCATCAAAAATTCATTATTTGTTTTAAAATTTGACCCTAAATTATTGAGTTTTAGCTTTTTAAAACCCAAAGGGTTTAGTGTCGATGGAGCGAGGGAACTTGAACCGAAAATAAAAAAATGCTAAAACCTATACCTACTGTAAACCCAAGCAAAGCCTAAAAAAAGGTTCAAAGATGTTCAGACGACTCCAAGTTTTCTACTTACGGCTCCAAATACGCCGTTCCACCCGAAGAAACATGTTATAACTGCTACTTGAAAACAATAAACTCTTAAAATTCCGAAATTCTTCCCAACTTTTCACATTCTAGAAATGCATTTTCGAACATAATTCTATCCACTTTAAATTTAAATAGATACAAAAATTGAAGTTTTTTTCGCAAAAAAAACATGAATGTTTAGAAAACGACTAAAGCAGTGTGTTCCTATCTGAATAAGCCTATTTTAAACCTATTTATTTAGCAAATTTAAATTCGCGTCTGCAGATAAAAACGGCCAGTAAAGTTATCAAATTTTTTACAATTTTTAATTATATTCATTAAAAAAATGCTTTTTGTATCATTCTACTAGAAATAAAGTGTTGTTTTTTTTCAAATCATCAAAAAAAGTGAATGTGGTCAAATTGTTCAAACCTCGGTTTCTCTTGGCAGCTCTAGAGAGAAGATTTTTATGAGAATAGTCGGTGGGGGTTCGGTTTGCAAAGTTCCAAACTGCTGTAGGTAAAGAAGTAAAGATGAAAGTATCAATGAAATACCGATAATAACCATCAGTATAAGACAATAGTATGCTATAAAATAGTTTGTTTTTTTAATAAGTCTCACGATAAAAATCATAAGAGTAAAAAGTACTTTTTTTAATAAGTCTCACGATAAAAAT
>JASAMX010010090.1:0-14453 GCA_030248175.1 Microlaimidae sp. YZB2_3 | reverse complement strand
ATGTAGCTTTATACTATTCCATTTAATATAAGGCTTTTGTTCGAAACTTTGTTTCGTCTTTTGCCAGAATAATTAGGGTAACTGACTTAATTTCGGCCATGCCTTAATTTCGGCCACCAATTTAGGGTGTTAGAAAATTGGCTTATTTTTAAAACACAAAAGAACTAGCACAAAAGTAACTGGATTAATGTTGAATAAGGTGTTTTTGCAAAAATTTTTTATTTTTGTTATTCTACATTATCAACATTTTCATATAAAAAGTGAATTTTTTATGATTTTTCTAATTTTTGCTTTGTGTTTAAACTGCATCAAATTTAGAACGAAGCAATATATAACCATAAAAAATCTTCTATTTAAGGCTCAAAATTGTTAATTTTCATGTTTTGATATTTTCTTCAAAATCATTTTGCAATGCGTTTAACTAACTGCGCATTTTAAGATTCCGTTAATTTCGGCCACCTGAAAATTTAGGTGAAAGAACCTGCCTTTTTTGCTGTTTTTAAATATCATTGTACTACCGTATTTATAAAGAATTTTTTTGCTCGTTTGACTTTGTTTTGACGTTTTTTAAGCCAAAAATAAAAATTGAACAAAAAATACAAATTATTAAAACTTGTTTTTTTAAGGTTTTGACATAATTATTTAAAGTCTTGCTAATAACTATTAAAGTTCGCAAACGGGAAATTATTTAAAATTATTTAAGTTATATGTACCGAGAACAATACCTAAGGGTAAAATTGCAAACTTTAGAAACTTTTATTGTTCGTTTAAGCAATAGTTATGGCCAGTTTTTTGTAGGTGGCCGAAATAAATGGCACGCGCCTTAATTTCGGCCACTTTAAAAAAAAGTTTTAAACCTTCACTGATTTTTAAGTGTAACAGAAATATTCAAATTTTGCACTGGAATAACAAATATAGCTATTGTTTGTTTTTTAGGCCAAATTTTGGCTTGATTGAAAAAGCCAGAAAAAACTTATTCAAAAAAATAAAAAAAGGTGGCCGAAATTAAGTCAGTTACCCTACTTATGAATAGTAAATATTAAAAAATATAAAGAAGAAAATATTTACCGTTTTGTAATCTAAACATTCATAGTTGGGACCTGGTGGGTTAGTTGTGTCTGGACCACATGTGTTTGTATTATAATCGTATCGATTGACTTGAACCAAAAACCATTCAAAAACTATATCGCCTAAACTTTATATATATATATATATATATACGGCAAATAAGCATTTAAATAAAGAAATAAGTAAGAATTTAGAAAATTCTAAGGAATATTTATTTTTAACAATAATGGTAATGTTAAACAATTTTGTGCTAAATCTATTATTTTTGACGTTGTAAAATCACAAAAAATTTTTTTCGAAACACAAGGATTTTTAAGGTTTCTACTGCTGTGATTAAGGAGGGGTGCTTTTAAGTTCACTCTGTGGACTTTTATAGGAGAAGGTCTGCTCAAAAAAGAAGTGCAACTCGACAACATATCAGCAATACGCATAGATGCAGTAAACATACTGGTTTAAGGAAAATACCTTGGCATAGTACCAGATAGAGCACTTAATGCTATAGTTTAGGTAGAAAATTGTGGCACAAAAAACAAGGACTTTCAGTAGATTTTGAAATATTATTTTACTCACACAGAAAGATTCCAAATGTTCAATGGCTTAAATTATTAGGTACACAACTACATTTAGTAACTAGTTAAATATCTAAGGTTATATGCTTGATATTAAATATTGTAGGATTTAAGATATCAAAAGTATGGAACAAAAAGATCTGAAGGCTTTTTGTGATTTCACAGAGCTGTAGGCAAAGAGCTGTAGCTGAAGAGTAGCAACCAAAAATGCGCCTAGGTTATATACTAGTGTAATCATTACCATGCTTAATTATGCAACTGTGGCGCGGCGGCCTTAGTTTGAATAAGGTATTGCTAGAAGAATGATTATACAATGACAGCGTTAAACATGTCTTAAGCAGGGTAATAATTACACTAGTATATACCCTAGGAACATTTTTGGTTGCTACTCTTCACGATTTGCCTACAGCTCTGTGAAATCACAAAAAACCTTGAGACCTGTTTGTTGCGTACTTTTGATATCTTGATTCTAACACTATTTAATATCAAGCATATAACCTCAGATATTTAACAATTGTTACCTACTGTAATTGTGATACCTAATAATTTGGACCATTGAACATTTGGAATCTTTCTTTGTGAGTAAAAACTAAAAGTTCAGAATCTACTAAAATCCTTGTTTTTTGCGCCACAGTTTTCTATGTCCATGTCCAGCATTATGTAAACAACACCTAAGAATGCTATAGGGGCATCGCTTAATCATGCACCCTTCGACAAAGGGGTCTACAGGAAAAAATATCAGTCAGTTAAAAGTTATGTACAACTAACAAACAAGTGGAAGTCAAGAGGTACAATTGTAGAACACTCCAAAATCAAGAAGTTGGCCTTAAAAAAACTGCACTGCTGAACCTTAAAATATAGCCACATTGTCACAATTTAAAGTTTGAAAAACATTTTTAAGTAGAATTTTTAAGTCAAGATTGAGAAAGTAAAATGAAGTTCCCAATTTTAGTTTGTTATGTGCAAAGATCGTTTAAGAGCAGAGCAACATACTAGGGCAAGTGAAATTTACATTTTCATGGAAATAGATATGTCTATTTTAATAGGCAGAAGCTCCAGCATATACCAGACCCATATATATGCCATCTTGGCTTGTGTAACAATTGCTGATATGAAAACTGCACAAAACAAATAAATCCACATATTCTCAGTCATTCAGACTTCAATTTAGACTCAGCAATCCTATCCTTTCGGATATTGTTTTGGGTATTTATAAGGTGCTATGAGGTTATTAACAGAATGGCTAGACTCAATGACGAAAGCTTATGTGGGTAAATTGACACAGAGTCCATCATAAAAATTAACAGGATAAAAAGTTTGCAGAAAAAATCGCAAATCCCAACATTATGGGACTTTTTTACACGTAACAACATTATGTAGAGTTTCAAAATTATTATATATATATATATATATATATATATATATATATATATATCAGTAGCGTATTTGGGGGGGGGGCGGGGGGTGACCACCCTCGCCCCTCTTTGGCCGTTTCTGGCCAAATAGGATTTTACCAAGGGGGCGGTCTTCCAATGTCTCGGCGGGGGTTAGGGCGCGAAGCACCGTAATTGCGCCTCAAAGCCGACGCAAAGCGTCGGCCGGGGGGTCTGGGGTGGTGTCCCCTCAGCCGCCGGAGGCAAAAAATTTTTTAAATATGCACTTAAAAACTGCTGAAAAATTTTCTCCAGCGATTCATATGGTTATAGTTTTACTTTTGTTTTTATAACTTAATTCTTACACAAAATGTTTTATACATAAATAACAGCACCAAGCCGACGCGGAGCGGCGGCCGGGGGGTTTTTGGGGGTCCCCCAACCGCCGGATGCGAAAATTTTCGAACATACGCACTAAAAACTGCTTAAAAATTGTGTCCAGTGATTCATATGGTTATAGTTTTACATGAATTTCGATAACCTAAAGCTTTATCAATGTGTTTGTTACTGTGGTAGTAGAACCAAGCTGACGCAAAGCATCGGCCGGGGTTCTGGGGAAGGCTGAGTACCCTCAGCCGCCGGAGGCGAAAATTTTTTAAAATATGCACTAAAAACTGCTTAAGAATTGTCTCCAGCCAATCATATAAGCAAAATTTTATTTTTGTTTTAATAACTTAGTTCCCAAGCAATTTGTTTGTTACAGGTTTAAATTAGTATGATGTTAAAATTTTGTACTATAGGGTAGTGCATTTAATTTCGGCACTTTTTCGTTTTTCCAATGTAACTTTACTGTATGGCCCGATTTTCATGTTTGATAGCTCATTTTAAAGCTTGTCATGTAAAAATTGTTTTTTTACTTAATTAAATCAGTTTTTAAAAAAATGGAAAATTGCCGAAATTGAATATATGCATTTAATTTCGGCACTTTACAAACAATCGATTGTTTCCCAGTCAAAAAATCATCATTTTCAAAAATTTAAAAGCCTATCATTATCTACAGATAGTTTTCTTCAATTTAAGCTTCTATTTGTTGTTCAACGTGTAACTGGCAAAAAGTTACAGCTAAAATGCCAACTGGTATCAAAATGAGCAAAATTTGGGAAAAAAGTGCATTTAATTTCGGCACTTTTTAAAAGGACCCCGTTAATCGAGTTTAAGTGAAGTGCTATGACCCCTACACATTTCAACGTTGTCTTTTAACTATTTACAACTACAATTTAACACCCGACCACTTAATTCAACCCGTTTTTACCTACCGCAATATGTGTGCCGAAATTACACTATTTTATTTTATAACGATTGCTCACCACAGACGCAACGTAGAACCACGGGGACTAAAAATTCGGAAAATACACTAAATTTTACCAGGACAGTTTAATTTTTAAACCAATTTATTGCGTAATCATGAAATGCCCATGTTTTAAAAACGAGTAACAATTTTATTTTTTGTAAATTACACAATTTCACTTGAAAATATCATAACATAACAAATAAAAAGCTGACGACAGTCATCTACATATAATTAGCTCTCATTTGAGCTATCAAACGTTGTATTCCGTCCAGGATTACCAAAGATATAGTCCAAAATCAAAAATTCCCAATTGGGAAAAGTGCCAAAATTAAATGCACTACCCTATTTCAATAAGATTGTTTCTTAATTCTATTAAGAAACAATCTGATTTATATTGAAATACTCAAGTGAGCTGATTATATCTAGAATAAACTTATTTTACTGGATAAAATTAAAAAAATTATACAACAAACAAGGCGTAGAATATAAATGTAGTACAAACCTTATATGGAACAATGATAAGACATCTTTTTTTAATGCAAACACAATAACAAATTTTTAACACAACACTACTGTGACGATTTAGTATTCGGCACACGCCTGGGGCTAGGATTTATACGCGATGTGGAAAGGAAAGTGTTTAGTTTGCTTAAGGTTCAATCAAGAACCGAGCCTTTTTAGTTTATGCACTGTTTGTTCAATTAACCTAAGTTTTTACTTAGGTTTTTAGTCCGAGAGCTCCTATTCAATGTTGGCCCTATCCCTGCTGTTTTTTCCAAGTCCGTGGAGAAGCAACCGTTTATTAAGTGGACCAAGTCCAAAACTGATTAGCGTGAGCGAAAGCGGTCTATTTATACCCAAGAATTTTTTCAATTTTTTTAAAAATTTATTTTATAAATTTTAGACGACTAAAAGTTTATTGTTTTTATTTTGACCGCTCGCGCTCAGACGCTCATAACGTCACATCTCCCCCACCAAGATCAGTCGTCCTCCACTGACTGAAATAAGTGGGGTTACAAAAAACAAGTAATACACACAAAATTAGTAGTTAATAAAATTACCGTACATAAAAATAAGCAAAAAAAATTATCAGAGATCACTGGAGGTTTTTCAACGTGACTCGACTTGTTTGTATCCCAAAGATGTTGACTAAATTGTTCATTTGACTTGCACATTGATCATTCAAATTGTTTTCCCACGATAAGCCTCTGATCGAGTTTTCCAGGTCTTGAAATGATCTGCATTGAACAGTGTTTATTTTATAACTTTGGTCTCTATGATTATTTTTTATCTTTTCTTTCCAATACCGTTTCTATTTGAAATTTGCACAATTTTCTGCACAAAAAAAATTTTTACTGTTTTTGGGCTTCGGCAATTCACGCTTTTTTACACTTCTCGAGAACTTATATTTTCTTTCAGTGGTAGCGTTTTGGTTTTTTAAGCCGTCTTTGTGGCTTACTTTTGCCAATTTGCTTCGCACACTCGTTTTAATATTTTTGCAATAATTGTGCGGTCGTCGTTTGAAATGTGTGACCATCTTCAGAACAAAAACTTCAAAAAGTTTGTAATATGCGATCATGAATAAAACTAGCTGGTAAAATGTGTGCATTGCCTTTGGAAATTTGTTTTGAAGTGTCACTTCTTCCAGTTTTGTTTTATTTCTGTCTTCTTGTTTACAACTTTTTGGAGTAACCAACTGTTTATTGGTAAGTTTTTCTTTTAAAATTAACTTATCGCTTTGGTTTTGCGTTTTAAAAGTTGCTTCGTTAACTTTTATCAAGTTTTTATCAGATTTACATCCTCCTTGGCTTATTAACTGGGTTGTAGTGCTTACAGAATCCAGGTCGTGAGAAACTTTTTTATTTCTTTTCAATTTTTTACTACGTCTCAAATTCATGTTATTTTCCAAATTACTTACATTACATTTTTCCAAATTCTGCACAGAATTTTCATTTTTCCAAACTTTTTTGCCATATGCAAATTCCTTGCTTTCAAAATCACAATATCGAGCAATAACGCGACACTTGTCACAAGTAGGCCTTCCGCCCACCGTCCAGCGGTCTTTAAAACGAAAACCATCATTCGAATTTTATAAACCGACTGTGACTCTAATTGCCGTGCTTTTTCCGCAAGCATACAGTCCTTTTCTCTTAAAACCTGAATTAACCGATAAACGGTTTCACTGCACATACAACCACAATTACCTCTTTTTGGAACGAAATCTAGCAAATACTCATTTTTGTTTTGGTGCTGATAAGCCACCTTGTTTGTTTGAGCTTTAAAACCCTTGGGTTTACTCTTTTCAAGCTTTGTTTCTTGAAAATTCCGGCAAAAATCTGTCTGTGAAACCTTTGCGGAGGTTTCATATAATCTGTTTTCTTTTGAGGTGTACTTGTCAAAAAACGTGAATTGTTTTCCCCGTGTTTCTATAGCTTCTGGGGGTTTCTGACTAAACCTTTTTTTAGAAGATACCCAATTTGTGTTTTTAATTGAATTTCATCCGTGTTTAAGGTCTGGGGTGTTTTTCCCATTCTAAAAACCGACGAGTTTTTTGCTGCTTCTCGTTCCATTTTTTACACTCTTTTCCAATTTTTGTAAAAACCTAATGCCAGTTTATTTTGTTTCTCAGCCCCGTTATCGCTCCAAAAATTTATGTGACGATTTTAGTATTCGGCACACGCCTGGGGCTAGGATTTATACGCGATGTGGAAAGGAAAGTGTTTAGTTTGCTCAAGGTTCAATCCGGAACCGAGCCTTTTTAGTTTATGCACTGTTTGTGCAGTTAACCTAAGTTTTTACTTAGGTTTTTAGTTCGAGGGCTCCTCCTCAAGGCTGGTCCTATCCCTGCTGTGGTTTTCCAAGTCCGTGGGGAAGCAATCGTTTATTAAGTGGACCAAGTCCAAAACTGACTAGCGTGAGCTAAAGCGGTCTATTTATACCCAAGAATTTTTGTAATTTTTTTAAAAATTTATTTTATAAATTATAGACAACTAAAAGTTTATTGTTTTTATTTTGACCGCTCGCGCTCAGACGCTCATAACGTCACACTACTATGAAACTAGAATAAAAATAGAACTATTACATAATATACCTACATATGGCGTTTCGGCCATAAGTTTAAGACGCCTCCATGCCGCCTTCTTCAGTTAAACACATGGAATTTCGTTCAGTTACTTAACAACTTTTACTTAACAACAGATACTTAACAACAGATAAAACTTAATAACAAAACAGTTTTAATAAACATTCTGGATTACTCCAGATGCAGTTAACTACTGCAAAAATAAACATCCTGGAATTAACCAGGTGCATCACAAGGACTGCTAAACAGATAAAACATAATAACAAAACAATTTTAATAAACATTCTGGATTATTCCAGATGCAGTTAACTACTGCAAAAATAAACATCCTGGAATTAACCAGGTGCAGCACAAAGACTGTTTTTAAAATAAAACATAATAACAAAACAATCTATATAAACATTCTGGATTACTCCAGATACAGTTAACTACTACAAATATAAACATCCTGAAATTAACCAGGTGCAGCACAAAGACTGTTTTCAGATAAAACATAATAACAAAACAATTTAAATAAACATTCTGGATTACTCCAGATGCAGTTAACTACTACAAAAATAAACATCCCGGATTAATTTAATGGTTGGTTTGATTTTGAGGTTTTGCTTAGGTTGCTTATATTTTTGTAGCGGCTTTTGATTTTTGTAAATTTATTATTTAGCAAATATTACTGTAGACTTTGCTTCAAGACCCACTTTTCTAATTAAATTGAAAAATTGGGGCTTAAATTAAAGAGTGATTTAGCCAAATATTCCTGTGGCTTGGGTAGCTCAGTGGCAGAGCGTTCCCACGGGGAAGGAAGGGTCGCTGAATCAAGCCCAGCTCCAAGCCCCAATTTTTCAATTTAATTGGAAAAGTGGGTCTTGAAGCAAAGTCTACAGTAATATTTGCTAAATAATAAATTTACAAAAATCAAAAGCCGCTACAAAAATACAATAAAACCGGCAGTTCTCACTCTTTCTACTGTCTTGTTATTTGTGTTATCAACCGGCTGGACGACAGGTCGCACAAATAAACAATAAACAATAACAGCGCGATGCTTTTTAACCACGGCTATAAAAGAGTGATTTAGCCAAATATTCTTGTGGCTTGGATAGCTCAGTCGCAGAGCGTTCCCACGGTGAGGGCAGGGTCGCTGGTTCAAGCCCAGCTCCAAGCCCCAATTTTTCAATTTAATTGGAAAAGTGGGTCTTGAAGCAAAGTCTACAGTAATATTTGCTAAAAAATAAATTTACAAAAATCAAAAGCCGCTACAAAAATACAATAAAAACCAGCAGTTCTCACTCTTTCTGGTGTCTTGTTATTTGTGTTATCAACCGGCCGGACGGCAGGTCGCACAAATAAACAATAGCAGCGCGATGCTGTTCAACCACGGCTATAAAAGAGTGATTTTGCCAAATATTCCTGTGGCTTGGGTAGCTCAGTGGCAGAGCGTTTCCACGGTGAGGGAAGGGTCGCTGGTTCAAGCCGAGCTCCAAGCCCCAATTTTTCAATTTAATTGGAAAAGTGGGTCTTGAAGCAAAGTCTACAGTAATATTTGCTAAATAATAAGTTTAGGTTGCTTAGGAAAACTAAAGTCTATAGTTCACGATTCAGGTTGTATATGAGTTTTATCACGATAATTTTTTTAAATTTATCAGTTTTTCTAAGATTTATTAAAAATCTATTTTAATTTAATAAGTTGTTTTTGAAAAATAACGTTTTTAAACTAGTAGTTCGTCCATGTTTCAAGTAGTCCATATTTCCAGTGACCTCTTGAATTGGTTGTTTTTGAAGAATGCCGGAAATTTTCTTGGCATATATTCCTTGCAATAATTACAGAAGGGAGTCCTTAATCACCACATTTAAAACCTTAAGTGACATTAATAAATATTACTAAATGAGTTAATGATAAGAACATTAGAAAATATTAAAGCTTTTTAAAATGTATTTTACAGATTATTCTAAAAAAACTTCAAACCAATGCTGGAGTTGATTGACGATCCAACGACCGCATTTCCAATTTGGGTGTATCCATTTAAATTTATAAGGTTTGAATCTGAATTTCTTAAAGCGGTGCATTGATCTGAGTAAGTCTGTGCCATGTCAGCCAAGGTCTGGCTCCATTTCTAAAACAATTATATGATCATAATATTTTTTTTATAAAATATTTTTAGTCTGACAGATTTCGTGACTAATTTACTTATATTGAATTGAATTGAAAACTTTTATTAATATTTTCACACAGTATAGTATTTTAAATTATAACATTAAAATAGAGGAAATCCAAAAGTTTTAATGCACAAATATACACAAATCATACAATACATCCAATAATGAAATACATAATGTTAATAAAAAAACACAAAATACTATGTTGGAAATAAATAAAGGGAAGGAAACATAGAACCCGGAGGCTACTTACGTTTGCTTGTAATTTTGTAGAATTACTAAAAGAAAAAAATTTTTAATGTTTTTTCAAAATTTTTTAATAAATTTGCTTTTACAATAATACACTAAGGTAAAACATTCCAATCTTTTGCCACTGTCAAAAGAAAAGAATAAACAATATATCTTTTTTAGCTTTAGGTATTTTTAACTTTTAATAATGATCACTTTTACTCAACTACTCTCCCCAGCTTAAAAAGTTTAAAAAAATCTAGATCGATTATTTTGTTTATAATTCAGTAGTATAATGAAAGATTAAAATGTATTCTCCGTTTTGCAAAAGATTAAAGATTTAAAAAGTTAAAATTTTATTCACTCAATATAAGTAGATATTCGACTTTAACCATTTTTCAAATATAGTAGCCATGTATAATAACGCTGGATTTTTTCAATACAATCAATATCCTTAAAAAAATATGGAGACCACACAGGAGTGCGGTACTCAATATTAGTTTAGTCTCGTTTTTATTTTAACTATTTACTTTTACTTTTATTAATTATTTAATAAATTATTTCGTTTTATCTATTGATACTTATTCAACTTACCAAGCAATTCATGTTATTTGAGTCTCGTAAAGTTCTAAAATTATTAATCTGTGTTTCCCATTCTTTCTGATCAGCAGAAGTTGCTGGAAACGAAGCAATTTTATTGGCTGAAAAAAAAAACCGGAAAAAATAGTTTTATAGCGGTCGTTTAACTTCAAGGAATCAGGCAAACAAAGGAATCACGCTACAGGTATGTCTTTTTATATTTTGTATGCACTTTGTTTTATATTTTTCTTGCGTTATTGATCGTGTTTTTCTCGCGTTTTTCTAGTTTTATATTGTTAATTTTAATTAATTCACATTTTTATAAAAAAAATTTTAATTTTAAAGTAATCTCTTATTAATTATACTTAAATTATATACTCCTTAAATAATGTAATGGTTCCCTACTGAGGAGCTCCTGCTATTACATTTTTAAGAGAGTTTTCAAAAAATATGTCTAGGCTAAGGAGCGAAACATATTTTTTGATGTGTTTATTTTTTATAAATTGAAAAATAAATATATATTTAATATACTTTCTCTGTCTATTTTTCTTGCTATATAATTAATTATACATTTATTTTGTATTTTTTCATGCCATTCCATACTTTTTATTTATAGCTTTGTTTTCATCACAATTAACTTGAAATTATGCATACATTTTTTTTAAATTTTATTGTTAATTATTTTATTTTTTAGTGCCAAAATCTCCCTTTTAAAAATTTTTTTCTGTTTATTTTAACAAACATATTAATATACTCTGATTTTATTTATTAAGATAGAATTGATTTGATAATAATAAGATAATATGATAATAAGATAGAATTTGATATAATTTTTATGTGGATAACTTAAAGTTTACTAGCTTCATTGCTGAAAAAAATTGATAGTAAAAATTGTAAAGTGTAAAAAACTTAAAGTAAGTTGTCGTGTTAAGTTTTCATTTAAAAATTTAAACTTGAGTAAAATAATAATAGTAACTGAAAAAATAAGAAAAAAACCACGATGGGAATAATATGAATTTCAAATTATACATTTGCATTTCTCTAAATATATCAAATTTTAAATGGAATTTGTCTACAAACTGTAAAAGTCAATAAAAGACATGTTTCTCAAATGCTCTTTATTTTGAAAATAAAGGAATTAAATAGTTTTTTGGCTTACCTTCTGCCCCTGACGTTTTTTTCACAAAAGCGAAAAGAATATAAGTTAAAGACACACAAAATCGGCCAAAAAAATACATTTTTTAAAACTCTTTTGGTATATATTTCAATTAGCAATTTTTTTAGTCAATGTCATTGAGAGAATTCGTAGAAAAATTTGACGCTGTATACTAATGACAGCTTTTTAAACAAAAAAAAAACAAACAGGATTTGTGCACAAATATATGAGTGTTGTGTTTATATTTTGTTTATTATGGTAGAATTACGAAAATTATATATTTTATGTAGAAATTAAAAAAAAAATTATTCCTGCGTTCAACCAAGAATGCATAAGAATCATAAAGAATGTCCGACTGTGTATTAAACAGTTGTTCAAATTGTAGGTAGATTATTCCACAGTGTAGATTTTTTATCACGTAAAAATAAAAATTTGCGAACGCAAAACTCCTAGATGAATTTTTTTAACATACTAAACTGTCGAATAATTCAAATTAGTCAAAATATTCCATGCTTTCACATATTAAATCATTTATAAGTCCGATGCAACAAAACACCGGGTCCGCTTCGTTTTAGTCCCGCTTCGTTTTAGTCCCGGAAAAAAATCACTGCGAGCTTCGTTTCAGTCCCGCTTCGTTTTAGTCCCGCTTCGTTTTAGTCCCGCTTCGGTTTAGTCCCGCTTCGTTTTAGTCCCGCTTCGTTTGAGTCCCGCTTCGTTTTAGTCCTGGCGGAAAATGCGTTCATAAACTAGTTCCTGCTACGTTGCTTCGTTTCAGTCCCGGAAAAAACGCTGCGAACTTCATTTCAGTCTTGGCGAAAAATCCGCGCAAGTCATTTTTCCGCAATATTTAGTTTTATACAAAGACCTTTGTACTACAATTTTCTAAGCTTATTTGATTCATTTTGCATTGATTTAAGAATTTTAAGATTTTTTTATTTATTTAAACTATTTTTAGTTTTTTAACTCGTTTAGTTTACTGTAATTAAAGGAACACTGTCACAAATCGAATTTCTATAACGCCCTGAATGGACTACTCTTTTAATACAAAACCTTAATCTTAATGTAGACGTCAAAACTATTTTTAGTTTTTTGGCCCGTTTAGTTTATTTTAATTAAATGAGTACTGTCGCAAACCAAATTTCTATAATGCCCTGAATGGACTACTCTTTTAATACAAAACTACTCTTTTAATCTTAATCTACCTCAAATTAAATATTTTGGTTTCTCCAGACCAATTCAACAACATTTATAAATTTTAATTATATCGGTTCAGTAACAGAGTTGTATGATCCAGGCGTTACAGGAATTTGATTTGTGGTATTACTCCTTTAAAAACCAAACAATAAATTCGGAAATACTTTTATATTTTATTTTTTCGGAAAGTTTTATATTAATATTAGGAAATTCCTTTATTTTATATCTGCAACATTTTTATTGTTATCACATCCAAATACACAAAAGAAAACAATAAATTCAGAAACTATAATATAAAACATAAAAACGTTATGGTTGAATTATATCTGGCTGACGCTGAAAATTAGAATGCAGACATGAGGGGACCAATTAAAATTGTGCGGTAATGACGTGTTTTTTTAAAACAAATAAGAACGCAGATTTTTTTTAATTCCACCTTTTCACAAAATATACATAAATCAACCAACTTTAGCCCTTAAAAAATTTGCATTTAAATTCCAAATTAAGTGATTTGATAAATAATTATTAAAATACTGGTTACAATCTTTGTTATTAATCCGCTTTAGTGAAAAATTTTAAATGTTTTTGTTGTTAAATAGTCAAATCAATACTGTAAATATCGCAGTCAGCTAGATTTTATTTGCCTATAAAAAAAATTTTTTTTTCATTTAATTTGCTTTTATGTCACTAATTTGTTTGTATACGTTTTAACCAAAATTTTGCTTTACAATTAAATGTTTGTAAGAAATCTTAAAAATTAAAATTCACCTTTTCTGTATTTGTGGTAAATTTGAAATTTATAGTTTTTGTGCACTTAAAATTTCTTGTTTTGGTGGTAAATAATGCATTTAAAATTTCGCATGATTTTAAACTAAGGTTGTTTTGGAACTACTGAATTACTAAACATTTTGATTAATTTTAAAATACAGGTATTCTAGTCAATCTAAGACAAAGCCAAAAGCTTAAATTAAAAATTTTGTTCAAAATCAAGCAGTAATAAACAAATAGGCATATTTTTCCAAAAAACGGCTACACTGGACACTTAAAAAACCATTCTCTGGAGAAAAAACCACTTCCGAAAAAAAACGACTTTCAAAATAAAAATCACTCTCTAAAAAGACAGTTTTGTAGACATTTAAAAAAATTATACTCTCCCATTGTTTAACACAATTCTTGTGTTTTCCGTTTGAACCAAAAATAAGTTTAGACAAACTAAAATAGTTATTTAACTTATTTTAAAATCTTGGTTTTTATAATTCAAAACTTTTGATTGCTTATAAAACAATTCACAGACGAAATAAAAAACTACACCGCAGTCGAATTTTTTAAAGAAATGTCCTATTAATTTATTACTGTTCAAAATAAAACAAAATTAAAAAAAATAAGGTTTTCGCTACCTAAGGTAGTTTTCTGCAAAGTTTTATTAAAATTCATTTAGTATTAACTACATAATTTTTGTATATAAAATGCCCGTTCTCTTGCAATAATTTTAGTTTATAATTTTAATTTTTTTTTTAAAGTTTTTTCTTAAATTTGTAATTCCTTTTAAAATCTGTAGTTGTGCGCAATGCTTCTTAAATAGTCCCAGTGTGTTCGGTTTTCATTATCTTGGACGATCGTCAGGATCCTTTCGTGAAGTTCTCATCATCATAATCAAGTTTTTATGGATCATAAAAAAGCAAACAGAATAGTTTTTTAACAT
>JASAMX010010086.1:0-11486 GCA_030248175.1 Microlaimidae sp. YZB2_3 | reverse complement strand
AATAATACAACAAAATAAATTTAATTTAAACGGAATTTTGTTTCGTGGTGGGACCGCAGACCCAATTTTTTTAATGCTAGTTAGGTCCATTAAAACAAAGTTTCCAAGTAAACTTTAATTTGCAAATGAATTTTTATATTTTATAGTCAAGATTTTTAATAACACTTTCATGGTCATTTTTGCCATGGTTAATTATTAACACAATTTTTATGGTCAATTTTCAAGTCATCATAATATCATCAGGAGTTTACTATTTTATCACGATTGATTAGTCACATTTTGAATATTAAATATACTTGTGCAAAATGGCAAATTTTCTTACTAAAATTTTCCCTAGTTACTGTTACTATGACACAATAAGTCAGAAGTTTCGTAAAATACTCATAATTGTGATTCTTTTTATCTCCGTTTCTGTAAACCTTATGAGTCAGAAGCTACGGTGATTTGATTTTAACTATAGGCAAATAAAATCTAGCTGATGACCGCGATATTTGCGTATTGAATGGACTATTTAACAACAAAAACATTCAAAATTTTTCACTAAAGCGGATTAATAACAAAGATTAAAACCTGTATTTTAATAATTATTTATCGACTTACTTATTTTGGAACCTAAATACAATTTTTATAAGGGCTAAAGTTGATTAATTTTTGTATATTTCGTGAAAAGGTTGAATTTAAAAAAATTCTGCTTTCTTATATGTTTAAAAAAACGTCATTACCGCACAATTTTAATTGGTCCCCTCATGTCTGCATTCTAATTTTCAGCGTCAGCCAGATATAATATAACCATAAATTGTGACTATATATCCAAGTATTGACGTTTTAGATCTATGACATGGCGGGAATGGACGTTGGCAGTTGTGATGACTCTTCTCCCTCTGATCGGAGGTTTCGCAGTTGCAGTAGCCACCAGCAGCGAATCGTATAGGGTAATAATGGATAAATCCTCTACGTAAAAAATAATTTGCATACTGTTTGGTTAGAAAGTGCGTTCGCAAACTGTCGAAAAGCACTTTAATTTTTTTGTTTTAAACTAGCGCAAAAACTACTAAACGTACTATTACCGAACCGAACTGAACATCATACGGAACGACCAATCAACTGCGCGCCAATCATGCTTATGCAAATTAAACACGCCGTATGCAAACTATTTACGTGGGATTCACACATCGGGGGCATTTCCAGAAACCTCAATTTTAGCGTTGTTTAGTTTTCAGCAGTTTTAAGATTTCTTTTTTGGGGGGGAGGGTGTGTGTGTAACTTCGACGCCCCACCCTCTTCCCTCTGTAAATAAAAAATAAACTTCATTGTACTTTCTAATTCTGGGGGAAATTCTTTTTATTTAAAACATATTTAACCTTAAATTAAAAACTTTCTACGTTATTTTATTTTTGAAAAATTTTAAAATTTGTATGCGCGAATTTTTAGTTTACAAAAACATTTGAAATAATATCGAATTGTTGTTTATTTATTGAATAATGTAGCATGAAATGTGGGTAAAGCCTTGGAAAAACCTAACAAAACATGCATAGGCGTTTAGGTGTTTGTGACGAATCGTAATGTAATATTCGTTTTTTTAGAAAGACGATTTCAAAAAACCGGATTGGGCCCCTCCCGGTGCGGTCTTTGGTCCCGTGTGGACGGTTCTCTACCTCATGATGGGCTTGGCCTCTTTCCTCGTTTTAAAGTTTGGCGACTGTCGCCTTAACCAATCAACTGTACCGCCCCTGATTCTCTACGCTATCCAACTTTTACTGAACTGGACCTGGTCCCCAGTATTCTTCGGACTTGGGGCTTTTGCGGCGGTAAGTCTTGGTAATATTTTATTTAAACATGGGTAATAAATGTTCTTTCATTCGACTGAATAAGAATAAAAATTGTGAAAAAGCTTTATTTATTTACCTTTTGGACTTTTTTTATTTTGAAGTTTTGTTTTACTGCTAATGTAATTTAATAAATAAAAACATTTAGCGGATTTGCTATAAAAAATTTTGTTTCACTAAAACATTTTTAGGGTGATATCATAATCGCTGGAATGGTTGGATTAATATTTGGGTGCATTGTAACCTTTTTCCCGGTTTCAAAAATTGCTGGTATGTCATTTTTATTATTATTTTTTTGTGTTTTTTTCTCGAAAGTATATGTAAGCCATAATGCCATCAGGTAACGTCAAATCAGAAAGAAGTTTTTCTCCAAATTCCCCTAAAAATTTTAAGATAACTTAGCGTGCATCATTTTTCAAATTGTTGTAAATGAAAAAATAAAATAAACATTATTACAAAAGCAAATTTGCAAATCGACTTCGTTTTAATCGTTTTAAAAAAAAAATAAAATTAAAGGGCCTATATTTTAAATTAATCTGCTTACAGATTTTATACAAAAACATGGCTTGTTAGTTTTGGCGTTTTTAGACAGCATTTGGGTTTAGTTGCAACTGTTTTTAATGTTTTTATATTCTGCAGTCTGTACCAAATGGGACGTGAAACGTCCCTTCCTGAAGTGATGACTCACAAATACTGGCGACTATAAGATACGTCGTAAAGTAATAACAAATAGCCCGTATGGTGCAGTGGTAGCGCGCCCGGCTGAAATGAACAGGCCTGGAATTCTAATAAAGAAGATCCGGGTTTGAATCCTGGTACGGTTAGTTTTCTCGTCCAAAAAATAATCGTCATATTATCTTGCCCTCCAGTTATGGGTCGTCACACAATATATAGTTTTTATTAAATAAATCTTGAGAGCAGTTAAAATTTATTTTTTGAGTGAATTTTCGATACTACTTACTAGATTTTGTATAATTTACTTAATTAATTATTTGAAAAATGGTAATAATTAATTCAGTGTAGTTGACGATTTTTAGGCCTCTTGATGGTACCCTATTTGGCCTGGTGCTCTTTCGCAATGATTTTGAATTACAGCATCGTTGTTCTGAATGGAGCCTTCTACAACTCTTCGCAATTAGAGAACCAAACTTTACAATACTAATAATAAAATGTGAATACTTACGATAATTTAGTAAAAAAAACTGCATAAATAAAGATCTGCCACCCATATATTGACGCCTCGTGGTTAAAACGCTCATCATATAAGTAGGGTAACTGACTTTTTTTCGGCCACCTCTTTCTATTTTTTTGATTAAGTTTTTTTTGGCTTTTTCAATCAAGCCAAAATTTGGCTTAAAAATCAAACAATAGCTATATTTGTTATTCCAGTGCAAAATTTGAATATTTCTGTTACACTTAAAAATCAGTGAAGGTTTAAACGTTTTTTTTTAAAGTGGCCGAAATTAAGGCGCGTGCCATTTATTTCGGCCACCTAGAAAAAACTGGCTATAACTATTGCTTAAACGAACAATAAAATTTTCTAAAAGTTGCAAATTTACCCTTTAGGTATTGTTCTTGGTACATATAACTTAATTTTTCCCGTTTACGAATTTTAATAATTATTAGCAAGACTTTAAATAATTATCTCAAAACCTTCAAAAAACAAGTTTTAATAATTTGTATTTTTTTGTTTAATTTTTATTTTTGGCTTAAAAAACGTCAAAACAAAGTCAAACGAGCAAAAAAATTCTTTATAATTACGGTAGTACAATGATATTTAAAAACAGCAAAAAACGGCAGGTTCTTTCACCTAAATTTCCAGGTGGCCGAAATTAACGGAATCTTAAAATGCGCAGTTAAACGCATTGCAAAATGATTTTGAAGAAAATATCAAAATATGAAAATTAACAACTTTGAGCCTTAAATAGAAGATATTTTAAGGTTATATATTGCTTCGTTCTAAATTTGATGCAGTTTAAACACAAAGCAAAAATCCAGAAAATCACAAAAAATCACTTTTTGTATGAAAATGTTGATAATGCAGAATAACACAAATAAAAAGCTTTTGCAAAAACACTTTATTCAACATTCATCCAGTTACTTTTGTGCTAGTTCTTTTGTGTTTTAAAAATAAGTCAATTTTCTAACACCCTAAATTGGTGGCCGAAATTAAGGCGTGGCCGAAATTAAGTCAGTTACCCTATATCCGGCACCCAGCACGATATTTCTGTAAATAAACGGTGATGTGCGGTGTTTTAATGATTACCTCGCTGGATTCCGGCTATATTTACATGTTATATGGAAAGATGAGCGGTTTAACTACGATGTGTTTATTGCATATTATTTGTCATGAAATATATTCAGGGAAAGAGCGTGGTTGGGGAGGAGTTGGGGAACGCGCACACACACACACACACACACACACACACACACACACACACACACACACACACACACACACACACACACACACACACACACACACACACACACACACACACACACACACACACACACACACACACACACACACACACACACACACACACACACACACACACACACACACACACACACACAAATATATATATATACACGATACGCAGACACACACACACACAACGTCTATTTATATATAGATTTTGTGCATAGTTCGCATGCATTGAAATTCAAAACGAGAATTTTATGTTAATTAAATAAATGATAAAAGCAAATTATATAAATGTTGTGGTATTTTTTATCACTTTTGACCACATTTGACATGACATAACAGGACATTCAATACAAGTTTTACTCTCGGTTCAATTTTCAACTCTTGAAAATTGTCATTGTTTTATATTAGTGACGTAGAATTTTCGCGTATTGATTGGCTACTAAAGTTTTCTTCCTGAACAACTAAACCAGTCACGTCTGGTCCGACTATAGTCGCATCGTTGTCGTCGCATTTGTCAAGTAATACACCATTAATATAAAATATGTGTATTTAGATCATTGTCAAACACAAACTTATAAAGTTATCCTGATAAAACTCATGAACAACATTAACCATGGGCTTGAGACCTCGATTATTTAAACCAAAACCTTACAATTAAGCTAAACTTTATCATAATATTTCTTGTATTTTAATTTATTGGTGTGTTTTTAAAAAATGCCGTTTTCGGTATGACGTTCCCCCGCTAGCCAAGTACGCTGACGCCCAATCTCACAACCAAAAGAGTAATTTCTCACAATGTGTAATCTCACACATACAACCTCGTAGTTTAATCTCACAACCGCAAATTGTAAACTCACAATCATTTTAAAAATGCGTTTGCAAATCAAAATTTAAACGTTAAAATATTGTTAAAAGTTTTAAATTAAATAATTTGCTGTAAAAATAGTAAAATAAAATAACTAAATTTTATGTCCCACTGACAAAAAGCTTTTGTTTGTTCCTATAAGCCTAAGCGAACCGAAACCTAAAAAGATATCAAAACTTAATTATTGCAAACGCATTATTTGAGTTGTGAGATTACACCTCTTGGTTATGAGATTACACCTTTGAGTTGTGATATTGGACAAAAGCTCTGAGATTGCACAGGTTTATGGTTTTCACACCAAGTACAGTTTATTAACCGTCAGTGATATGCTTCACAGGCGGCTAAATTAAAAGATGCTTAAAAATAAAGGATTGCCTTAACGCACTTTTAAAACAGCTTAATCTATAAAATTCCGTGAGCGTCTTGACGTTATATTTCATCACAAATTGTCGCACGCTGTGAAACATGTACAAAAATTTGTGGATTATTTGTGTTGAGCTGAGCCTCTATTATTGATTTTTTTAGTTCGACATACATTGCAGGCAAGATAAATTTGTTAGCAAAGAGACTGTATATATGAGTCTATTTTGTTTTCACCACCCTGTGTTATTAATTTTAATGATAGTCTGAACGAGGTGTCTGCACATTTTTAGTGTGCCAATTATTTGACTGATTTATTGGTTATATATTCATATATGATATGAACGGAGCAGATAATTTGCATACTAATTATAATCAATATAGTAGCGGTAACGCTGCTTCAGGCTAACCATAAATTTAATTCATCGCTACAACATAACGTCGTCACCACTGCAGCAAAATGAACCGCAAATTCGTATAATAATATATGCGACTTTTGAGTCTTTTCAGATTTCTAAAAGTACCTTATTAGATAAGGAATAAGTCACAGTTGTATATGTTTTATACTAATTCTGGCTCATTTTGTTGTACTAATGACGCATAAAAGAAAGCGTAATTTAAAATCTTCTTGGCGCCTGTTCAATGTTTATACGCAAATATATCAGCGTAAGCCCTGGTAATAAAAAAATTCTATTTGGGCGTCCAGAATTTTATGTTCAATGCGTAGTTTCTTCCTTCGAAAGAATGTTTTTAAATTGCCTCGTATTAACTCAATACATATCAATTCTAAGTTGCCAATATATGCGATTTTTATTCTGATTATATTTCTCAAAGCTGGAATTTTGTTTTAAATTTCCTTGTTAATAAATTTTATTTGCGTTTAAAAAATCAATTAAAGCTTAATTTACAATAAAATCAAACACTTATTTTAATCGTTTTTGGCATCTAATTATTATTTTTTATTTTTAAAATAAATATAATAAAACAATCAAACGTAAATTTTATTATTTGTATAAATTTAAAAAAGAAAAAGGGGGAGGGGGTTTTTGGGGTTGTTTGGGTGTGGTGTGGTGGTTTGTGGTTTGTTTGTTTGGTTTGGGGTGTTTTTTTGTTGTTTGTTTTTTGTTTGTGTTGTTTTTTTTGTTTTGTGTGTTGTTTTGTTTTGGGGTGTTTTTTTTGGTTTTTTGTTGTGCTATTTTTGTGGGATTTGGTTTGATTGTTGTTTTTTTTTTTTGGTTTTTTGGTGTGTGTGATTGTTGTTTTTTTTTTTTTTGTGGGTGGTTTTTGGTTTTTGGTTTTTTTGTTGGGTGTTTGCTCTTTCTTGGCATTTTTCGGCTGTCTCCTTTTTTTGATTATTAAATCGCTATCTATGTTTTGCTGTGATGATATGTTTATTCGTTCTTGATATCTTTTTAATATATATGGGTGTTTTTTTTTGTTGTTTTTTGTTTGGGTGCGTGCTCTGGTTTTCTGTTCTCTTTGTTGGCGCGATGGTGCGCTGGTTGTTTTTCTCGTATTTTGAGTGTGTGTTTTCGTTTTGTTGTTGGTGCGGTGCGGCGGGTTTTGCGTGTGGCCCCCGCCCCGATGGTTCCGGCGCGTGGCGCTCCCGCGCCCGCGCTTCTTTTTTTTTTTTGTTTTTGTTGTGGTGTTTTGTTGTTTTGCGATTTCGCGCGGTTGAGCAGATGGCGCTGGGTTTGGTTGTTTCTGCTCGTCGTTGCTTTTTTTGTGCGGTTTTTGAGGGGTGTTGGTTGTCTGCTCTGGTCTTTGTGCGGCTGTTTGTGCGGTGGGAGTTTTTTTTGTCTTTTTTTTTTTGTCTGGGGCGTTCAGTGTCGAGTTGCGTTTCTTCTTCTTTCTTTGGTCCTGTTTTTTTTGTCTCGTACGTGAGGAATATCGCTTTTAAGGATGGAGCGTTGGAATATGTGATAATAAAAGAAGAAGAAGAAGGTTCTGTTTTAATTTCCCGTTCTCTATTATGGTTGGCGCAGCGCCGGGGCTATCGCCAGGTGGGCTACGAAACAACTAAAGTTTTTTAAATAAATAGTTTTAAAAAAAGTGATAGATAAAACTGAAATATTTGAAGAAAAAACTATGGTTTAGAAAAAAAATTACTGGTGAACCAATATTATTTTACAGTAAAATATGGAAATATAGTTGTTGGTTAATAACTTAAACTTTTTATGATAATTTTTTAAGTAAATCAATGAAGCCATGATGTATAGACATACCCCCTTGACTAAGCTCCACCCACAAAAATAAAAAAATCCAATAAATACTATATTATGTTATTGTATGTCCTGAGTCTCGAAAATAAAATTTTAAGAACTAGGTGTTTGAAACTAAAAAAATCTGTAAAAAAACTTTATGGAAAATTAACAAAATTTATATATAAATAGACGTAATGTCTGGGTGTGTGTGAGTCTGTGAGTCTGTCTGTGTGTTCCCTAACTCCTCCCTAACCAGCCAACGGATTAGGGTAAATAAGGTATTGTTGGAAAGCTATACCCCAGGGAATGTCGTAAGGGGGTTGAAATTTTGAAACAACTTACATGGACATCTTTATACTGGACAACGCGTTTTCACCAAAGGGGGGGACCCTACGGATTTTGAAACTTAAAAAATTTTTTGACTCAGAATTGGCTTAAACTTATTGAAAAGAGTAATTAGGCAATGTAAAGCCAGAATATCATGATTTTTGGAAAAATGAACATAAACAGCTTTATACTGGACAACGTTTTTTTCATTAAAGAAAGGAATTACCTTGCTCACCAACCACAAAAGAAATTGGGCTAAATGAGATACCATTGCAAAGCTTACGGTCGGGAGAATGTCATAAAGAGGTTGAAATTAAGAAAAAATTTGCATGGAGATCTTTAGCCTGGACAAAACATTTTCACAAAAGGGGAACTTATGGATTTTGGAAAGCGAAAATTTTTTGTCTTTGAATTGGCTCGAACTTATTGATAAGAATAATTATCCAATGTAAATCCAAAATGTCATGTTTTTTGGTAAGATTAACATGGACATCTTAATGCTGGACGTTTTTTCACTAAAAAGAGGAACAACCTTCCTCCCCAACCAGCAAAAGGATCGGGCTAAATGAGATATCATTGCAAAGCTTACAGACAGGGGAATGTCGTAGAGGGGTTGAAATTAAAAAAAATTACATTGAAATCTTCTGGTTGGACAACACATTTTCACAAAAACAGGGCCCTATGGACTTTGAAAGTTGAAAAAGAATTTATCTTCAAATTGGCTCAAACTTATTGGTAAGAGTGATTCGCCAATGTGAAGCCAGAATATCATGTTTTTGGAAAAATAAACATGGACATCTTTATACTGGACAACGTTTTATTACTGAAAGGAGGAATGACCTTTCTCCTTAACCACAGAAAGGATTGAGCTAAATAAGATATCATTGCAAAGCTTGAATTTCAAGGAATGTCAGAAAAGGGTTGAATTTTTCAAAAAATAAATAACAATGACATCTTTATGCTGGACAACGCATTTTCACCAAAAGCGAGGACCCTTTTCCTCAACCACAAAACGGATTTGGCTAAATCAGGTATCATTGCAAAGCTTACAGTCTTGAGAATGTCATAAATGGGTTAAAATTTAAAAAAATAACATGGATATCTTTATATTGAACAACATATTTTTGCCAAAGAAGAAGGAACCTTCCTCCCCAACCACAGAAAAAATTAGAATAAATGAGATATTATGGGAAACCTTAAGGTCTATTCATACTTATGACAAAATGTCCTTTGGACAAAGTCCAAAGGACAAACCAAAACGTCCTTTGGACAAGCCAAAACGTCCTTTGGACTTTGTCCTTTGGACGAAGTATGAACGCTACTCAGAATTTGTCCTTTGGACTTTGTCCAAAGGACAAAATCCAAAGGGAAAAGTCCAAAGGACAAGAAGTATGAATACGTTGTCCTTTGGACTTTTCCCTTTGGACTTTGTCCTTTGGACAAAGTCCTTTGGACTTTTCCCTTTGGACTTTGTCCTTTGGACAAAGTCCAAAGGACTTTTGTCCTTTGGACTTTGTCCAAAGGACGTTTTGTCATAAGTATGAATAGACCTTTATAGTTCAGGGAGCATCATAAGGTGGTTGAAATTAGTAAAAAATTAACACGGACATCTTTATGCTGGACAACATATTTTCACCAAAAGAGGGAAAGACCCTTCTCCCCAACTAAAATTAGAGTGGGTAACTGAGGTATCAATGTAAAGCTTACAGTCACGGGAATGGCATAAAAGGGTTGAATTTTGAAAAAAAAATTAGTAAATGAATATAAAAAAATGCGGGAAAAATTATTTGTCAGCCGTATGGCTGACTCGGGCTACTTGTACTTAAAATATACGTTGCAATTAATCTTCTGTTGGTGAAAAAAAACTGTATAACTTGTGCAATATTAAGGTTATTTTAAAAACCGAACTATCATTTTATTTGTATTTAAACGAAAAACAAAATGGTGTTATCAGAATATTATATTTTATTCATTGTTGTATGTATTTTGCAATCCCAACTTCAAAAAACAAACAACAGCGAATAAAATATAATATTTTAATGACACCACTACTGACTACTGTATTGTTCGTTTATAGATACGAAAAAAATGATATTTTGTTTTATAAAATAATCTCAATGTTGATCAAATTATGATCGCTTTTGAAAAAATCAAAAAATTTTAAAACTTCCGTGCGCGTTTCAAAAACGCGCACCTAAGTTTAAAAATTTTTTGTTAGAGACTGAGGACATACATTAACATATTAATGTATTTTTGTGTTTTTACGGGTAGAGGTTAGTTAAGGGGGATGTGTCTATAATGAGAATAAACTAAAAATATTTGATTATAACAGTAATTAATATAATATTTAGAAAAGCTGAAAAAAATGCCAGCAATCGGAAATTACAAATTAGTACAAGGCACAAGGTAAGTTGTAAATTACCAAAATTTTGTGTTTGCTAATCTATAGACAAACTACATATAAGGGGCTAGTTTATTTGTCAGGGAAAAAATAGGGAAGGCATGTAGTAACCAATAAAATCGAAGAAATTTAACGCCATTGATATCAACCAATCCGAATTTAACTTTTATAATTTTTTAATTATAAACTCTTGATATATGTAGATTGGCTTTTTCCGCACGAATGATTTCAATTGTTAAAATTTGCTGTGAAAAACTTCAATCAAAAGCGAAATAAGGGCTAATAAAACAGACGATGTAAATAGTGGCCAGGATGGTTCGGGTCACTGTCATTTCGTTTAATGAAAATAAAATTTTGTTGGAAGTTTGTAAAGTATTTTGTTGGCTAAAATTGTTCTTTAAACACTATACTTTATTGAGAAAAAAAAACAGTAGCCTAGCCTCTAATAGTAAGTAGCCTACTTTTAATAGTAGCCTATTCACCCATTAAAAAATTTCTTCTTTAAATTATGGCAAAATGGCATAATTTAAGGAAATGTGCTATAAATAGTCTAATCTGAGAATTTATCGTTTTATTGCATACGCCGATGCCACTTTTTATAAAGGAGTAGCTTATTTTTGGTATGTTATATATTTTTGTTGATACTATTTAAAACCCAAGAAACCGATTTTGCTTAAATAAACAAGCTGTTGTGTAAGGTTGATAATCAAGCATAGCCTCATATTTACGCATACATGTGACTGTTGTAAACGAATATTTACGCGATAGCGCTGCCCTTTTGTTCAGGACTCTTAAGATTTAAAATAACAGTAACGTGTAACGTTGTAAAGAAACGAAGTTACATAAAAACGTTATGGGATATTGGACGTATAAGCTTCGGTAAATATGGTTGTTTTTCCGTTTCTGTTTTTTAAAAACCATTTAAATAAAAAAAAGTTGTTTAGTAGAATAACTTGAAAATGCTCTAAGAATAGAGCAGGAAAAAGGGGCGATTTTCTCCCGGGCGTATGTTTAGACAGAAAAGATGTGGACTAGTCTAGATACAATGGGACATTATGTGGAATAGAGG
>JASAMX010010085.1:0-12827 GCA_030248175.1 Microlaimidae sp. YZB2_3 | reverse complement strand
GCTGGTGACATACCTGATTCTGCTTATAAGCATTTGTGTGCAGAATCGTGGATACTTGGAAATTGTCCGATGGTGGAGAATCAGTGAACACAAAAATCGGAGATCTGGGAAGCACGAGGGTCTAAAAATGTGAAATACGAAATAAATTGACTTTTTAAAATGGCCACAGTTTATTGCAAACACGTTAGTGAGAAATTGCCTACTTTTATCTGCATTTTTGCAACTATAACCTAAATTTTAATCTTTTATAAATTTATTGCAGACTTGTGCAATGAGAATGCTCTTCCCGGAGTTTTAACATGGGTATTTCTAAAATTGGGGGCACAGGAGGAGAAAAACGGGGATGCGCAAAAAATAGGCAAAAAATAAAGTAAAAATAGGTTAAATGATTTAAATTTCACAAAAATAAGTTAAAAACAATACAAATTTCAATTAGCGCGAGTATTTTTTAGTATTTTTTGTTTTGGAGCAGAGGAACCCGAAACCGAGGAAGGGGAGGGCACAGCCACTAAAAAAGCGGGGGAGAATCGCCGAATCGTGCGCAGATCTGCGATATTTTATAGTTTTTAAAAAACCTCACCTGCATTGTTTGAACTACAGCCGAAAGTACATTTTGAGTGCAGTTAGTCCGCGGACCGATTGGCAAATTTTTCAAGGCTGAGATAAAATCTGCAGGATCTCTATAGTTAAGTATATTCGGTGACAATCCTAAATATTTTGTAAATATTACATTTATGGTTTATGGAATTCTTATCCTTTTCACATGATTGTGATACCAGCGTAGCCTAGCTCACTGAAAGAAAGTTTGTTTATAAGCCACCTGAATTGTCCATTAATCAGCACGTGCAAATGCTAAAGTTTGCTAATTTAAACGCGTTATCATTGGTAGACCCAGGAATACCTTGTCTGCCGACCGCAGTTAGAGCTGAAACTTCAAGTCAAAAGTGAGAGACTTAAAGCTGAAAGTGAATAAATGAAGCCGAAAGTGTTCACTTTCTGAAACCTATCTCTGAGTCTAAGCCAAATCCTAAACCTAAACACCACCAACCCTAATTCCTTACACAAAAATCTTGCAAGAGTTATAAATCATGCAAATTGTGCTATTGTTATACGTCTAAAATATAAAAAATATCACAAGAATTCTTGAAAATACCTTGTGAAAACGTTGTCAATACGTAATTTTTAATTACTCCCGGATTCACTTGATTGAAGTTAGTGATCAAAGTTTGAGCCGCTGTGACCAGACTGAAAATATCCTGTTGCAAAGTCGACGTATTTTGTACAACAAAAGCCAACGTCCTGTATTTTACATTAAACAATTGCTGTTGATGGGGACCGCAATTTACTAAAACATAATTAAAGTATATTCTATTCCACTGAAATAGGATATACAATTATGTAGATGATGTAACGTGTTGCAGATCACAAAAAGTACTAATTCTCACCAAACTTTTCATTTATTTAGTGATTTTGCTATAATGTTTCGTCTTTTACAGCTTGGAAACAAAGAACTTAATTTTTTATATATGCCACACAATAAATGAATAATTTAAATTCGTAATTTATATTTTTTTAGCCAAAACAGTGACCCTTTATAGAAAATTACATATGAGCGTAATTTCTACTTTTACCTGCATTCAGTCAGGATCTTAGTTATCCTGTATATTTTTGTTACATATATTAAATATATATATATATCCTGTATATTTGACTAATTTTTTTATTTACTTACTCACCGAAACTTAAGAAAACACGCGTTGATTCTAATTTTTTGCTTAATCAGTTCTGTGCTATATGGTTAAATTAAAATTTGAGGCTATAAAATTAAAGTAGTAACAACTTTAGATTTTTGCTTAAGATCAGTCGATTAGTATTTTCTATTCCCAATATTTTTTTAGTTTTAAACCTTAATAGTTTTCTGATGGTCTAAAAATAAGCCTTTAAGAAAATTGGTCAATGATCCTCCAGGCACAATTATTCTCCAGCTAAAAACTGAATCCAACTTATTCATTTTAAAAACTTTCTCTAAAAAAAATTTTGTTTTTTTATTCATCGCATTCTGATTAGGATTTTACGACAGTATTTCTCAACTTAAAATCGCTAATCGTTAACAAATATTTTTATATTGTAAACTTAGGCGTGGTTCAAACCGAAGTTGCAAGTGACTAATGGCAATTGACTAGTGGCAAGTAACTAGTGGCAAGTGATTAGTGGCAAGTGACTAGTGGCAAATGACTAGTGGCAAGTGATTAGTGGCAAGTGAATAGTGACAAGTGACTAGTGGCAAGTGATTAGTGACAAGTAACTAGTGGCAAGTGATTAGTGGCAAGTGACTAGTGACAAGTGACTAGTGACAAGTGACTAGTGGCAAGTGACAACGCGTTCATACTGCAACGACAAGTAACGGTATAAAGGTGTAAATGCGCGCAGAACGCGTGGCTACTCGTCACTGGTCACTTGCCACTCCGGTCAACTCTGGTGAACCAGGTCTTACTGTTTTGGCAGTGTCGTCCAGTAAATCCCTTGGGACAGTTGCACCCACCGCCATTGGGCGCCGCTCTCCCGCCATTTAGACAAACCCACGTTTGGCATTGGCTGCCGGAAAAGTAGGTGGGGCACAGGCAAGCCTGCCCGCCCACGGGAGTCCCGCCATTGGCGCATAGTGACGCAGAGCTCGTCGTTGATTGGCCAGGGCTTGTGGGTGAGGTAGTGGTGGGCGGGGCAGGGGTGGACGGTCCGGGAGTGCATTTGAAAGTGTCGACTCTTTCAAACAGATAGCCGTTTTCGTCGATGCCGTAAATCTAAAATAAATCATTCAATCCTGAGAATAAGTAACCCCTTGTTTGACCCATCGTGCTTTTTTTGATCTTGCGAAAAAAACATTAAGTAACATGCGTCCAGAATAAAGCCAAGTCCAGAATATTAGAGCCTTTTTTAAGTTTTAGAAACTTTATATACTTTTTTTAGTTTAAATGCCAAATATGCAGAAAAAAATCCAAAAAATTGCTTTTAAATTGCCCAGAATTAAAGTTTATGATTTTGTCCTTTATGACCTTTGGACAAACCAGGCTTACTTAAAGTTTTGACTGGCAATTAAAGTTTGGAACGTTCTGCGTCTGTTATTATAGGTACAATGTAATATTTGAAACCAATATTTGTGGAATTTGCGGAACTTTTAGCCTTGCGACTTCAGAATCACTTTAGATGCTCAATCAAGGTCAAAGTCTCAATTTTAAATAGGTATAAACATGAACTCTAAAATCTGACAAAATAACGTAATTAATTTATGCTCCGCAGTTTTTAGTGTGTCTAGTTTTATTTGTTTATTGTGCAGACATTTGTAAAATACACAATTATGTTTGAAAATCAAAAGTGCTATATTTTCTGGCTTCCACGGTCACTGGACTTCCAAGCTTCTTTTGTTAAATTCTTTTCGGCTCCAAATTCTTACGTCAAGAAGTCCGTTCTCGTTTGGTAATACCCGGAGTGAGTTAAACGACTCTCTCTTAAATTTTTAGAACCGGCCTACCCAGTCAAGTGAGGTAGGTGCAATGTTAGCACATTATTAAAAAATAATCATTATGAAAATCGTCTTCAATTTGAATAATGATAATAATGTATCATTAAAATTAAAAAATGATCATCAGATGCTGAATTTTAAAGGACATTAATAAAATGATTTAATAAAAAACTACGTTATATAATGAATGTTAAAACACAGAATTCTTGTGACGCTTATCCGACAGAAACAAAAAGCAACTAATACTTTCGCAAAAAAGCGTATATTTTTTTATTACAGTGAGATTGTTTACAACAAAAAAAATCCACAATTATATCCACATAATGAACTGGAGTCGTGACAGGTTAATAACTTTTTAGTTATTCACAATTTTAATGTGACAATACTTATGTATCTGACAACATAAGCTTAAAAGGTCAAACACAATGTCGAGGCTGTGGCGCAGTTGCAGCACGCAAGTCTTGCATACTTAAAGTTACATTCCGATAAGAGACAAGTTACATTCTGATAATTTAATATTCATTAATATTGTTTTTTGTAATATTGGTTACGCAGTTAGTGATGAGTAACATCGGTCTTGCGTCTCCTCTTTTATGTGAAACAAATAAGCTTAAATAATAAAATCACCTTATAATGATATTGGGCTGTTGATCTACAAACAATTGGTCCGAAGTAATTACCGTAGTTGCAGGCATAACGAGTCTGTGCCGGATAGCTTCCTTTAAATACCCTTAAAACATTACGACTTTCAGTTATGTGTTTATTATTGAAAATAATTTAAGTGTACATACTTATGTTATATAAACTAAGATTAATAAACTATAATAGTTTTCTATGTGTTTATTATTGAACATAATTTAAGTGTACATACGGGGTGTTTTTTTGGGTTTTGGTTGGTGTTGGGGTTTGTTGGTGTTTTTTTTGAGTTTTTGTTTGGTTTTTTTTATTGTGTTGTTTTTATTGTTTTAGTTATTTAGGATTTGGTTATGATTTCTTGATATTTTAAGGAGTGAGATTGTAATATTGATTGGATTTAGTGGAGTGTATGATGTTGTGAATTTTCTTAATTGTAAAGAATATTGTAATGATGATTATTTTTTAAAGTTTAAAATATAATAAAAAGAGATTTTAAGGGAAAGAATAATATATGAAAAAAGAAGAAAAATTAATGATAAAAATTGAAAGATTTGGAATAATTATTATTAATTTGAGATAAGCGTACTTTATATTGTATGAAAGTTATTTATTTAAGTCTATGTGATGATGGGGCTGTGGCTAGATAATATTGTCTTATAGTTAAAGGAAGAGTGTATGTATGAGGAAAAATGAATGAAGAAAGATTGTTAGCAGATTATAAAAAAAAGTTTGGAGTTGACTAGAAAAATAGAAGAACTGTTATTTTTGACTGAACTAATAAACTTAATATGATATGGCTGGATCGTGATGTAGTAAATTTGAGTGTTATAGCTGGAGTATTCTAAGTTTAGAAGATTTTAAAATATTGTGAATATTAGAAGGATATGTGTATTGGTCTATAGATGGGCTTAAATATAGATGCTATAAGATTGAATATTGATGTCTATTAAGGATTTAGTACTATATATTTATTTCTTATGAGTAAGAATCTAATTTAATTGATATGCTATTTATATTAGGAAATCTTTATTGCTATTAAGGTACTAACTGCTGGTTTGAAAAGACTGTAGAGATGATATTATAATAGAGTTAAAGATTTGATTTTGTTATAAGATATGATATGTAAATTCGGTGATTTTTAAAAAAAGTGGTATACTATGGGACTACTGGTTCTATATACTGATTATTATATATTGGAATATTAATTTATGACTATCGTGAGACTTAGAATAGAGGATTAATATGTCTTTAGGTATATTGATGATTTGTGTGCTATTAATTATTTACTTATGGATATTTGTAAGAAATATATATACTATTACTACTAATGAACTAACTTGTGAAAAATGTTACTGGATATTATGGAGTTGATGAGAACTGAGACTGAATTTATAATAAAGATGATTTATTTTGAGTAGTTGGTTTGTAATTATGAGTATGATGTGGGATTAATAATTTATTCGATAATTATTTTACTTTGTATTAATTAATTAATGTAATTATTAAAAATAGAGGATTAGTAGTGATTATGGGTTCTAAGAGTTATTAAAATATATAATATTTCTAATAAAAATTTCAAAAAAGTTATTAGTATGTTAAAAGTTTGTAATAAAAAATAACTCTGGTTTATATATTTGGCTTTGATAAAATTAAATTTATTTATATTTATTTTAGCTTTTGTGTTATAAACTGTTTTCCTGTTTTTTCTTATACTGCACTGTATATTTGTTTTAATTTTTAATATTAAAAAGTTTTTTTAAATAAACTATAGTTTATTAAACTGCTCTGGATATCTGGGATGTACTATGTGGTTGCTTGATGCTACACTGAAGATGAGGATGTTTAGTATTTACTAAACTTGATTTAATATTATATATTTTAAGTTAAATATTTTTAGATACGTAGCTGTTAAGCTGCATCTGAGCTTAATGCTACACTGGAGTTTTAGGATGTTTAGTGTTTAGTATATTTTGTTAAAAATAACTATTTATATTAAATTTACTTTATTAACGTAGCGCTTAAGCTGCTGATTAATTGGGATGATATTTTGGTAGCTTATGCTAACTGAAATTAGGATGTTTAGTGTTTAGTAACTGGTTTTAATTATTTTGTGATAAAATTGTATATTTAGCTGATTGAGTTTTTTCTAACTGGATTATAGGATGTTTAGTGTTTTTAAAAACTTTTGTAAAAAATTTTCGGTTTTACATGTAGAAAGTAGACGTAGCTGCCTAGTAGTCTGGGAAAAATTAATTTGGTAGCTTATATAACTGGAGATAGGATGTTTAGTGTTTATAATTGTTTTTAGTTTTGAATAATAATGGTAGTAAAAAATTTTTTCTCTATCTTAGTTATTATATGTTTAGTGTTAGTCTATTTCTTGTTTAAACTGTTTGTTTATTTTAAAAAAAAATTTAATTAATAGTAGCTTTAAGCTGCTCTGATATTGAGCCACTTAGTTGGTGGTTTATTGCTACACTGGAGTTAGGATGTTTAGTGTTTGGTGCTATACTTATACTTATATTTCTCTGTTTAATTATTTAAATTAAATTTAAAAAAAATTACATATAGAATAATAAACGAAAATTTAATTACATAAAAATATAAAAAAAAAATTATTTAAATTACTAGTTATATTTTATATCTGTAAAACACTAAAAATGTTAAATTTATCATGTAAATATTTAATCATAAGTTGAAAAAAAGTTGTACACTAGTGGTAAGAAAAGGTGTTGGGTAATTATGGATTATGTGGTATAATGCTCTTAATTCTGTCAAGTTCTATATAAAGGGGAAAAATATTTATTCTGGTTGTCTCTGTTTTATATTTATTGTTATGTTTTTTATTGTGTTTATTGTTTTCATGTTTTTGTAATATGCTTCTTGATTATGTTCTTATATATAATTGTATTATAGGCTTGGTGGTCTTCTGACGAGTGCAACCAAGGGCGTTTAAGACTATGCAGACGATTGGACCCTGGGGAAGGAGTTTTATGTTGATGTATTCATCGTATTGCATCTTGACTTTTGGTGGATTGATTGTTGCGGCATTGTGTCGACTTCTGTGTTTGCTTAGGTGTAGTTTTATCCTGGCAGCATTGAGTTTTGATTGTCTGTATTGAGTGCAGTGATGTATAGTTAATAATATATTTTTATTTTCGCTTCCTCCTTTAGCTTATTCCGGCTGTTCTCTATTAGCTGTTATACGCGTTTGATAAGTTACATAACTTATATGGCAGTTCTGGTGATACTTCATAGTGGGATAAAAATACTTGCTGATGTGAATATGAAAAGAGAGCCGTTTATTATTATGTGCCTACTTTTTATGTTCCGTCTAGAAAGTTTAATTTCAAAGAAAATTGGAACAATATATGGCTTTACAACTTCAACAAAATTTTATACCTATATTGTATACACTGAGATACTATAATAGCTTTCTATGATTAGTAAACATAGTTTTATTTGAATTGAATTCAGCTTTTGGCTGCGATGATTTTGGGTCGATGGAGGCTTGGGAGTTGAAACTGGTACTTGGAAAGCCTAAGCCAAGCATAAATCTAACCCCAAACTATCTTTTTCCTAAAAGCTCCAAGTTCCCATTTTTTGTGACTCTGAATTCCCAAAAATTTCCAATAGCTTCAGGTTCTCTTCTTGTGGTTCTAATGACCCCGCACTGCTGGGGACTTTCACCGCGCACTCGGAAAGGGGGTACCTGACGGATCCTTGAGCGATGGCCTTTTGAGCTGACTTTTGGATCAGGGTAATGAACCCAGCGAAACATTAACAACATAAGTTACTAGAAAACGTTTTAGCTGGCTGGAGCCTAGGAAAACTAATCACTCAAGGATCCGCCAGGTCAGGCCCTTGCCAGGAGAGGGCCAGGGGGCCACGCCCCTCCCTTTCTGGGTTTGCCGGGCTAAAAAATAAGGAAGATGAGGTAGGTCCAGGGGGGTGGGGGGAGGTAAAAGCGAAGGTAACTTCATTATGAACCCTGCTTCTCCCTACCTTCTTTCTTGAGGTATGCCAAAAGTGGATTTTCCTGGCTGCCTTGAATTCAATGTAAATAGGTATTTTTAAGCCCTAATTTTGATCATTTATAATGCTAAATCAAAAAATTTCGCCTCCGGCAGCTGGGGAGACACCCCCAGACTCCCCGGCGGACGTTTCGCGTCCGCCTGGCCCCGCTTCGCAGCGCAAAATGCAGCGCTGCGCGCCGCATTTATATTCCGTTTTAAGTTTTCTAGAGTCTGGCCCCTCCTTTCAAAAATCCTGGCACAGGCCCTGCGCCATGTACTACTTTTCGGGGTGTGGGGTGAATGTCCCCAGCTAAAACCTGAATTGAACCTAAAAAGATCCGGTTTTTTTAGTCACCCGCAGCTGAAACGTTTTTTACAACCTAGTTGTAAATGTTTCGCTGGGTATTCATTACCCTGATCCTCGCTCATAGCTTTATTTGAATTTTTATTTCAACTTTCTTATTTCTAACCATTTCACATTTTAACATATTATATTGCTACAGACTTTGCTTTTAAAAATTAAATAGAAAATAGATTTTTTTTAATTAAATGGAAAATTCGAGTTTTAAAAAAACCCAGTTTAATTAGCTTTTAAACTGTTAAAAAATAGAGTTTATTAGAATTTAGCACAGATTTATGAAAAAAAACTTTGCTTAAACAAACCCATTTTCATAAATTTTTAAGCTTTGAATATTTCCAGGACACGGGAGGTTACTGGGAGTGGCAATCAAATAAGTGGAAGTCCATTCTTGCAGGGAATTTGACGGAGTATCAGAATGAACGGCCTGACCTAAATTTTAATTTCAATTTCCACACTTTTTTAATGATTATTTAATTAGAATTTAAGTTAAAAGTTAAAAATTTTAACTTTTGACGCAGGCCCTAACATAAGACCATTTTATAGTTCTCGACGATTGGATTTTATAAATATAAAAGTACTTGCTCTAAAAAATATCGGGTAAATTTAAATACAAACCACTTTGTACTCAAAACTAGTAGGTGTTGTTTTTTTTTATTTTAATCGTTTTTAAAGTTTTTGCGCGCTGAATTTTAAAATATTAATTTTAGATTAACAATGGTTGTTCAATTACATATACCTTCAAATACCTCAAAATCAAAAAAATTGTAATTTTTTAATTTTCTAGTTTCACATCCTGTTTATACTCATATGAAAGCTCTTGACACACTAATCTCAAAAAGAGAGCGTTTATTGATTTTTATTCAGTGTTTATTAATTTTTAAAACCCATAATTTACCTCCAAAATTTGTAGGGGGTCATTTTTCTAACTTTAATAAATACCGTCGTGTTCATACTCATATGAAAACTCTTGATATGCTAATCTAAGAATATCAATTTTAACCCAATTCATCGAATAATTACCATTTTTACAACCCACAATGTGCTCCTTTAAAATTTTGGAGATTAACAAACCATATATAAGAAAGTAAAGAAATCTGCAAAGAAATTTTCAGACGTAAGAAAGAATTCATATGGTTAAAACTTAGAAATTTGGGGGAGTTTGCTAACAAAATTGCTGGTACGTCTGGAGGTGGGTTTGCGGCTAATCCTCCAAAATTTAAAAAAAAACTATTTTTTTCAGGAAGTATTTAAACGTTCAAAGACCTCAACGTCTTGTGTTTTTAAAAGTTATAAAAGCTGAAACTCAAACATTTTTTTAAATTTACCACTGTCTCAAAAAAATAAACAGAAAACAAAAATCTACTAGATTTTACGATCAACGCAGTTACATTCTTAAAAAAGTACTTTCATCAACCTTATCCACCTTTGTTTATCAAATAAAATTTGAATAATAATAATATTTTTTACAAATTTTCGCCCTCGAACTTACCCCCGGACACGAACCCCGCCGTGACACTCATATTGGTGGTGGCCGTGACTAGGAGGCCGCAGCCGTAACTGGCCGAGTACTGGGCCTGCCACATACCAGCCGCAGGATTATTGATTTTCACCTGCAGGAGTCCAGATGTGTTCTGAACAACCATCGCGTTGGCCGCGTTGCCTAAAAACGGTTATCGTTTTATTTGTGCTACTAAATAATACTGTGTCAACTCTGCCGCGTTTTTTAACATTGTTTATGATATATTTCATTTAATCACAAATTAATCTTAGACAAAACGTCCGAATTAAAAACACACCGCTAACTTTATAAGTCAGTCCAATAAAACGGTTTACGGAAAAAAAGCACCCGTGACAAAGGCGGAAAAAAAGCACCCGTGGCTGAGGCGGAAAAAAAGCACCCGAGCGCAAGGCGGAAAAAAAGCACCCGAGCGCAAGGCGGAAAAAAAGCACCCGAAAGGAGCGAATGACAAATCTTGTGCAGCGACGTTTATTTATTACGTTATCACTATTGTATATACATTTGTTTTTTAGGGGTTTTTTAAATTTTGACTTTACAATCCTGTTAATTATAGATAGCAAACCTTTTCAGTAGTTTAATGTTAGAATGTATAAAATAAATATTTTTACAAATTGATTCATATAAATTTGCGTAAAAAACAGAAAAATACTTTTACGAAAGTTTTAAATATTAAATATTTTATTTTTGTTTTTAAGTCAAAGTTAGGTTTATTTGCAGAAAACATACAACACATAAGCATAATTCAACATTGCGCACCCATCACGTTCGCGTAAGAGACCAACACATGGTTTATTCTGAAAATATATCTCAAAGGCTTAAGGAGTTAAGCACTAAAGTGAGCCATATGAATTTTTGTATTTTATAAAGCGAGTAATTTTTTTATAAATCATTGTTCGTTATTTTTGCTACAAATAATTCTATTGTTTTTTTCTTAGAGATTCATTTTCTCAAACATTCATTTCGACCAATCAAAACTTAAGTTTAGACGCAGTTAGAAGTCATTTTAAACTTTTTTTTTTCATTTTTCCAAAATTGGGGGTTAACTTTTTCTCCCACTTCTGAGTGGGGAGGGGTCAATTCCTTAGATTCAAAAGGGGGGTTGGTTAACACACGCCCCCCGTGCCCATGTAGCATTTAATATTTAATATTAAACCGTTTTTAATGATAATTTTAAATAATTTTATTTTTAAATATTTGGATTCAATACTGGCGTTTAACTTTTCCTCCCACTTCTCAGTGGGAGGGGGGTTAATCTCTCAGATCCAAGGGGGTTGGTTAACACACCGACCCCCCCCCCGTGCCCATGTGGTATCTTTAAATATTAAACCGTTTTTAATGATAATTTTAAATAATTTTATTTTTAAATATTCGATTCAATACTGGCGTTTAACTTTTCCTCCCCCCCCACTTCTGAGTGGGGGAGGGGGTTAAAACCCCCTTCTCAGAATTTGGAAGGGGGGTTAACCCCCCGACCCCTCCCCGTGCCCATGTATGCATTTAATCTTTAATATTAAACCGTTTTTAATGATAATTTTAAATAATTTTATTTTTAAATATTCGATTCAATACTGCAAATTATCGAGGTCAGATAGAATACAAGTAGAACAAGTAGAAATAAAACGCATAAAATTTTTTGATAATGAAGAAATCAGGATTTTTCAACTTTCTATGTTTAAACAATTACTACAGAGATATTGAATTTCTAAACTACCCTTACATGGTAGAAAAATCTTATTTAGTGATGTTCCTACTCCCCAATACCATGCTCTGGAGCTCCGGCCATTTAAAGCGGAGGGAGCTCCAAAACTCCGGGGCTCCTCCCCTACGTTAGCAATTTTCAGTTTGTTTAAGCTTGAAATACAGTTAAGGCTGGTTCATACTTATGTAAAAACTTACTTGTGTCCTTTGGACTTTATCCAAAGGACTTTCTTACATACGTTTATACGCTGTATCTGTCCTTTGGACTTTGTCCAAAAGACGTTTTTACATAAGTATGAACCAGCCTTTAAAGTTAGTCTATCTGCATTATTAAGACTATTTCTTGGTTTTTAAATAAGTTTTAAAAAAAATTTAATTTACAAAAAAATTTGACTTAATATCCATGGCATCTTTCTTTAATTATTCATAAAATTAGTAGGAAAATAGGGTGGAGCTTCGGAGTTACGGAGCTTCAGCGGTTGCTCCGGAGCTCCAAAAAGCGGACGGAGCTCCCGAGCTCGGAGCTTCGGGGAACATCTATACTCTTATTATATTGTGTGTTAAAACTAAAAAAAAATGACGTTAGTTTTAAGATTACTTCCGCACTAGGGGTCTCGATTTCGATACGCGGGATTATGCTGACAACGACCGTCTTTTAGTATTATCGTAGGTACAGTAGGTAAAGCGTTATTATTTTCTTTTTCGGAAAAACACTTTTGACATCTGTATATGGCCGGCCCCATCAACTGCAGCTTTTTTATGTGTGTTTTGGTGGTGCTGGTTTTAACATTTTTCAAAGTAAAGTAGTGGTGTCGGGAAGAAACAGATGATGTAATAAATTTCAAATTAGGTCAAGCCGTTTACATTAATTAGTGTCAATTGTTTATATAATTAGGCCGTGTTATTAACGATATAAACAAACAACTTTTAATTTCAATTCCATGTTTTCTAATTTATATCTTATGAATTTATTATAATCGTTAAAAATGGCTGATTTCGGTGATGCGGAACCTTTTAAAACTTTAAATAATTGTAATCGACAGAATAATATGTAATTAAAGCCAAGTACGTACATAC
>JASAMX010010084.1:0-15069 GCA_030248175.1 Microlaimidae sp. YZB2_3 | reverse complement strand
ATGTCTAACACTTCTAAGATTTGGCGTGTACTACTGCTACATACAATTTATGTTACTAAGAAAATTTTTTTATTCAGGCCTACCAATTAAACTAATATTACTTTTTCGTATTATTCTAAGTATCTGGCAGTTACAAATAATACTTTTATTTTTTTCATGGTAATAACCAGATACTTGTGTGATAACTGTTTTCAAAATACCCATCAAATTTTAGTTGTGAAAAAATTCACATTTTTGAAAAACAACTGCTATTTTAATAAAAAATCAATTACTATTAGAGATTTTGTTTGATTTTTAGCGTTTTGCTTAGGCTTAGGAACAATAAATCGGTAAAAAACTAAGTTAAAATTAGCGTTTAAAGCCAAAAATTTTTGTTGTCCATGCTTTTCGTAGTAGATGTCTAACTTTCGAATTTTTAATTTTTTTGAAAATTTTTTTAGTTTATTTCAGACTTCTAGCTCATTGTTAAAACATGTTTTTAATTTAATTTGTGCGTTCACATTTGTTTTTATTAACATCATAAATTGCATATGCTGAAAAAGGTTATTTTTTGGGTATAAATTGGTTCATAACTCTTTTTGATAAGCTCAAATCTTAAAAATAACCATCAAAACGAAGTATGTGTGTCCGATTTAGTGTACAAAGATGTTTTATATGTGTATTTTACCTGCGGATCGGTCAAATCAAATTTTGGGACGCGTATGGGAATCGTACCAAAAGAAGATACATAACATTTAAGCATTATTACACATAATATCACAAAAGAAGTCCTGGCTCGCCAGAAAAAAAAAATGACTAAAGGCTTTAAAATTTCAAGCTCTTTTCTTAGTCATTTGGCGTCTAAATGAGAAGTTGTTTGCTTTTCTTGTAAGCTTTTAAATGACACAATGAAGTAGAGCTAACTTGAGCTTCACTAATCAAGTTCCATTTATTTGTGACTCTATTAAAGAAACTATATTTCTTACAATTTATTCTGCAGTGTTTAACCTTTATTTTTTTGCAATGCCCTCTGGTTGGTTTTTCACTCAAGAAAATATTTATTTGGGTATAAGTTTACAAAACCATTTATTATTTTAAATGTTTCAATCAAATCTATCTTATCTCTAAGTTCTGTAAAAGTTTCTAAAATGAGAAAGTTTAATCTATAGTTATCTCCATTATCAGTACAAATTGCATCTTTTGAAAACTCTTTTGGTAAATGTTCTTTGGACTTTTCTAAGATGTATTTATCTTTTTTCGTGTATGGGTTCCTACAGGTACTCGCATACTCTTCGCCTTTACGGACAAAAATTTTATAGGCAGTGAGATAATTTTTTATTGATTGTGATTTGAAAGATCTAAAAATTAGATTGATTGTTTTCAAAGCCTTGCTTGCTATTTTCTGACAATGTATTGAGAATTTTAAATTACTGTTTATATATACCCCTAGATCTTTTACTAAATTTGTTGTAGGTAATTTCTTATTATTTAAGTAATAATCCGTTTGATTTTCATTTTTTTTATTATTTATGGGGTAGGGGTAAAACCCACACCAACTGGGCGGACAGACGGAAATCAATGGGGTAAAACCCACACCGCCGGACCATCGAAAAACGTTAATATCTCGAGAAATACTGCGTCAATTTAAGAAGTAAACACATTATTTAAATGCTTATAGCATTTTACAAAACATTTAATAATTATAAAATGTTGGTTTACGATATTTAAAAAAATAAAATCTTCTGGGTTTTTTTGACACTGGTATTTATTTTTTGATACGATTACCGTAATCCTTTGGCTCATTTTTCGGCGATTTTTAAAAAAATAATTTAGCCATATTCACAAACCGGCGTAGCCTCGCTGCCGCAGGAACGCCAAGTGCTGTCACTTTGGCCGCGCCGCCGCGCCCTGCGTCGGCTCCCCCAGCGTTTCCGCGCCCGGCAAACAACTGTGTGTCTTTCGATTAAACACAAAGGCACAATATTGGAAAAAGTTCGTATTAAAAATAAATAATCGAATTACTACAATCTGAATTATAATGGCCGGTTTTTTTGATTTTGTTCAAACGCGCGTTAGATTTTTTTGTCTACCAAACTGAACCATAGACAAAAGATCTCCAACGTTTGAAAGGGTATTTAGAAACCCATGAATAACTGTTTATTTTATTGCTGTTTTGAGTTAAAACATAATTTATTATATAGATTTATAGTCGCTTATTGTAAATAAATACTTTACACATGATAATGTGTTTTCAAACAGAAAAAATAGCATAGTCAAATATTCGATCGTGCAAACTAAAAGCCTGGAAGATTTTATTTTTTTTAATATCATAAACCAACGTTTTATAATTATTAAATGTTTTGTAGAATGCTATATGCATTTAAATAATGTGTTTATTTCTTAAATTGATGCAGTATTTCTCGAAATATTAACGTTTTTCAACGGTCCGGCGGTGTGGGTTTTACCTCATCAATTTCCGTCCGTCCGCCCAGTCGGTGTGGGTTTTACCCCTCCCCTTATTTATGTGCAGAACTTCACATTTATTTTCTGACAGACTAAGCTGCCAGTCACTAGCCCATTTAGCAATTCTATTTAGATCATCTTGTAATTTGATTGTATTATCACATATCTCTGAATAACTACAGTAGACTTTTGCATCATCAGCAAAAAGCCTTATTTCTGAATTTTGTACACAATTTACAATGTCATTAACAAAAATCAAAAAAAGAAATGGTCCTAAAACAGAACCCTGTGGTACCGAGCTGCTAACTGGGTAGGAATCAAAAATAGTATCATTTATTACTATTTTCATTTCCCTGTTATTTAAAAATGCTTTTATCCATTTTAAGAGCTTTCAAGAAATTCCATATTTATTTAATTTATACAAAAGCTTTTGATGTGACACCGAATCAAAAGCTTTTGCAAAGTCCAAGTATACCACATCAACAGATTTTTTGTCATTAACAGCAGTAGTCCAATCGTTATAACAATCAAAAAGTTGTGTAGTTGTTGAGCTTTTATCTTTAAAACCATGCTGAAACTGAGATAATATGTTTACAAAAAAGATAGAAAGCTCACTTTTTACTATTTGTTCCATGATTTTACAACAATAACAAGTAAGTGAGATTGGACGGTAATTATCTTTTTCACATTTAGCACATTTTTTATAAACTGGTGTAGTAAGGGCAGTTTTCCAATCATGTGGTAGTTCACTACTGTTGAATGATTTTTGAAAAATTATTGAAAGTGGTTCTGCAATGACTTTAGCCAGACGTTTTAAAAATAGTGCAGGTACACCATCAGGAGCATAGGTGGGCAGCCTCTCGGATTTTGGGGGGGGGTCTAAGGGGGGGGTCAAATTTTAGGGGGGGGGGTGTCCAGTAAGACCCAAATTTTGAGGGGGGGTGTACCCAATATTTCCGCGCTGCCTTAAAATGAGCTTAAAACGCGTAAAATAACGTAAAACAAGCTTATAAATGCTTTAAAACTGTGTAAAATTAAAATAAGATCTTATTGCAACTTATAAATTTTATTTTTTTAATTCTTTTAATAAAAATGTGCAGTGGAGCAGTCAGGATTTCATTTCGGGGGCATCAGTCTGGGAGAGGGGAGAAAAAGTGTTGTCAAAGCGGCGCAAAGCGCTGCCGCCTGCGCCGCGTAGCGGCGCCAGTCGACGCGAAGCGTCGGCCGGGGGGTCTGTGGGGTGTCCCCCCAACCACCGGAGGCAAAAATTATTTTAAAAATAATCTACTAAAAACTGCTTAGAAATTGTCCCCTGGTGATCACGTGAACATACATTTTACTTTTTTTACCTAGTTTCTACACAATTTTATGAGATCTTAAAAATTCAGTCAGGGGGGTTCGGGGGGAACTATGCCCCCGAAAGAGAAAATTTATAATTTGAGGCGCTAAAATACACTAGAAATTTTAATTCCAAATGATAGTAATTACAAAATTTAAGGTTTTTTATAGCTATACTATACATTTATAACATGTGTTTAAAACGTTAAAAAAAGGATAATAGTGTTTTATAGTAGTTTTATTAAACATGTATGCCTTAACTACTGAATGGGATAATCGATTTGAAATTGAAAAACTAAGATAAATTGCCAATTTAAACTGCCCGCGTAGCAGGGAAATTTAAACTGCCCGCGGAGCGGGGGAATTTAAAGGTAATAAAAGGTAATAAACGGAAAAATAAGGTAATAAACACTCCGCGCGAAGCGCGGAAAAAATTTTTAGTCCTTTTATAACACTTAAAAATTTTTCTTTGGCAGGCGAATTTGGGGGGGGGGGTGTCCCCGACTACCCCAAATTTAAGGGGGGGTGTCAGCAAAATCCGAAATTTTGGGGGGGGGGGGGGTATATAATATTCCTCCCATAAATAAAATTTATGGGAGGAATATTATCTTTGGGTTTAAGTCTTTTGTTAATAAATTTATAAAAATGACCAATATTTTTGGATCTAAGTACTTCTTCTTCTTTATCTGAATTTAATTTTTTAACACTTTTTGTATATTTTTCAGAAATTTTTTTGAAATCTTCTTTAAAATTTATGTTATTATGTCTAGTTTTCCACATTTGTTTCTTTTTATTTTGGAGTTTATATATGTATTTAGGATAGTGACATTTTTTCTTTGTACTTATTTCATATTTGTTTTTAAAAGGTACATGTAAAACTATACTTTCTGTAATTATTTTAATAAATTTATCCCAGTATTCTTGGACTTTACCTAATTGTTTAAAATTATGATCCCAGTTTTGAGATGAAAGAAACAAAGCAATACTTTGATAATCAGCATTTTTAAAATCAGGTACCAAAAGGTTTGATATGTGATGGCGATTTTCATCATACAAGCATAAATTAATTTCACAGCAGATTACAGCATGATCTGAGTTTCCAAAGTTAGGAGCAAGCTTTACTTTATTGAAAATCTCAGGGTCGTTTGTAAGTACTATATCCAAAAAATTTTTATCACGAGAAGGTTCAGGAACAATTTGAGAAAGCCCTAGTGTCATAAACGTTGTAAAGTATTTAGTTTCGTTTTGAGAGTTGCTTAGCAATGTGTCAGAATCCCACCTAATACCTGGTAGGTTCAAGTCGCCTACTAGTACGGATGTATCTGTGTGATTATTTATATAAACCTTTAGGAAATCTAACATTAGTAAGTCTTCCTCAGTATTTATATTAGGAGGTCTGTAAACATTAATTAAACGGATTTTGTTACTTTGAATAATAAGATCAACTATGATTGTTTCTAAATTTAAATATTTTTCATTGATTGTGACTTCACTGTATTTTATTTTAGTGTTAATAAGAAGTAGGACACCCCCACCTCTTCCCTCAGGCCTATCTTTCCTCACAACATTGTAACCATAATTCTTAATTATTAGTTGATTTGGAATGGATTCATTTAGCCAGGTCTCCTGAACAAATATTACATCAGGTGAACCATAATTTATATCAGCACCTGAAAGCAAAAGCTCAAATTCATCAAGACAGTTTAAAAGAGATCTTGAATTTAATGTTATAAATTTAAGAAAATTTGATTTTTTATTATGCAATTTACTTGCTTTTGAATTTACTAAAGGGCAACTGGGTTGCGTTCTTTCCTACTTAGAAATTTTCTCTGAGCTTTTGGTTTCTAAAATGCACTGTTTAACTTGATCAAATAGATAGGGCTCTCCAGAGTCAGTGTATCTTACAAATACTTTCTGATCTTCACTGCGCAGTTCTTTAGCTTTGGCCAAGAGCACAATCTGATCCTTACGCTGGTCACTACTGAGAGATGGTCTTACGTAGACGTGCTTGTAAGATTCGGTTTTTCGCAGCTTACCATTCGATCTAACAAACCGGTTTCGCATGCTGTTGTTAAGAAATCGAATTTTCATCAGCCTGGGTCTGCTGGTATCAGATTTTCCAATGCGGAAGCAATCAATAACAACGGGATTACTACCATCTACAGGGCTATTGATTGCTTCCTCCACCAGTTTCTTTGCTTTTTCCATTTCTTCTTGTTTGTTCATTGATTCTTCTAAGCCGGCAACTACTGCAATTGTGGAGTGTTCTCGCTGTATTTCCGCTTTTTTCATTTGCTCTTCCATCCATGGTATTAGATCTTGAATAACTCGGGAGCAGATTTTTGCAATAGCGGCTTCATCAATATTGCCTGGAGGTTTTATGCCAGCTTCCAGCTTTTCAACACGGCTCAGTAAGTCATCACGCTCAGCTTCCAGTTCAGACACTCTGGCTCGTAATTGGTCATTTTCCGCGTTGATAGAATACTTTCGGGTATGGTGTGTCATTTTCTCTTTTCGAATGGGTATATAACTTTCCGAATGGGTATATACTTTTTGGATGGGTATATAACCTTATAAAATAAGACCTTATTGCAACTTATAAATTTTATTTTTTAATTCGTTTAATAATAATCTGTTTATATATTCTTAGAATTAGATTATAAATCATAGTTTTTTTTAATAATTACGTAATAATAGAATAGTAATTATATTGTCTTGATTATAAAGTCAAGTATCACAAAGTTTTTAATCCATAATCTTATATTTAATTAAAGGTTATATACATACATGGGCGTAGCCAGGGGATGTCTAGACCTCCTTTTTGGGTCGGCAAAAGGAAAAATTTGGAGTTCGACCACCTTTTAGGTTGCCAAGGATAAAAATTTGGGGGGTCTAGAACAGTGGCGTACCCAGGATTTTATTTCGGGGGAGGGCGGTCTGGGGAGAAGTAACTATTAACCCTGAAGGGGAGTCTGGGGAGCGGCAGTCCCCCAGTACTGGGGGGTCTGGGGGGCGAGAGCACCCCAGCGGTGTAAGGGGCAGAGCCCTTGTCAGGGGGTCCGGGGGCAGAATGCCCCCGGGGAAAAATTTTTAATTTAAGGCGGTAAAATACACTAGAAATTGTAATTCCAGATGATGTTTATTACAAAATTTAAGGTTTTTTTACCCTTTTACATTCAAAACAAGTGTTTAAAACGTTAGTAAAAGGTTAATAATGTTTAATTAATGTTTTTTGAATAATAAGAGAAAAAATCAAGTATATGACATAAACAAGGTAATAAACACTCCGCGCGAATCGCGGAAAATTTTTTTTATAACGCTTAAAAATTTTTCTCTGGGAGGCGAATTTGGGGGGTGTCCTCGGGTACCCCAAATTTAAGGGGAGGGTGTCAGCAAAATCCGAAATTTTGGGGGAGTATAACCCCCCCAACCCCCCCCCCCTGCCCACCTATGTTCTTGGGGTATGCCAAAAGTGGATTCTGCCGGTGTCGCAGAATAGATCTTCCCCCCTATTTTTCTTCCCCCCCGGAAGATTTATTCTAGTGCGCTCTAGAATAGATCTTCCCCCCGGAAGATTTATTCTGGGTCACTCTAGAATAGATCTTCCCCCCGGAAGATCTATTCTGATTTGCGCCAGAATAGATCTTCCCCCCTCAGAATAGTTATTCCCCCCGGAAGATCTATTCTGGTTCAAACACCAGAATAAATCTTCCCCCCTCAAAAATTTGCATAAATTTTAAAATGATACGCGAGAATTTGTTAGGGCAAATTTTAAAAACATAATTTTTAACACAGAAGGTTAAAATGTTACATTTAGAAAAAAAAATAATTTGTTTTTTGTATTTTTATATAAATCAACTTTAGCTTTAATTGTTGTTAATTCAAAAAACAGTTGAGCATTGACATTAATAATTAAGTATTATTTAGTTGGTTTTCGGAGATAAAAAAATACGTTTGCATTAGTTCGTTTGTTTGAGTATGTAAGAAAATATGCCATAATTAAATAAACTGAATATTTTTTAAAGAAAATTAATATCGTGAAAAGGTTTTTTTAAGTTTATCAATTTTTAAGACAAAGTATAATACAAAAAAGACATGAAAAAATGACACCAGTTTAATTTCTTTTCGATCAGTATTTAATTCATTATTTACCTTTCAGTTTTTGCTTCTTATAAAACATAATATATAGACAAAAATTGAAATAAGAAGAAATAAAAATTAGATTATGAGTATCCATAAGTGTTTAGTTTTTTTATTTAAAAGTCAATACGAAAACAAAAAAATCCTTCATGTTCAGCAGTTAATTCAACATTAAACAGGTTTAAAGTTGTTATTTTTTTGTTGTTTAGGTTGATTTTTAGGTTTTGCTTAGGCTTAGGAAAAAAGTTTTTTGTCTTTAATCAGAAAGTGATATTTTTCGAAGATATGCAGAATGTATTTTTTCTGGCGCCGCCAAACTTTCCTACGAGTTCTAACTTTTTTCATAATATGTTACTTAATATTTTAAACGGTTAATATTTTGAATTTAAGTTTTCTGCTTAGGCTTGCTTAGGGTTCACATTTTAGCTTTATAGGATCGAAATCCTAATTTTAAATAAAGCAATCAAAAGGTGTTAATTTAAAAAAGGCAGGTTTTTTTTAAATATTTCGGACATCTCAAATGTGTGATTAAAATAAAATTTATTTTTTGTGTTTATTACTAATTCTTTGATCTGAAACCTCGAGTATTTTTTATGAATTTTTTTATTAAAAGAAAAAAAACCTAAATGACGCAAAAAACAAAAAAAGGATGTTGTTTTTAGTATGCAAATAATTGTTACATGATTTATAACAAGGGGGAAGATTTATTCTAGAGTGAACACCAGAATAAATCTTCCCCTCTCTGCTAAGAATTTTATGCAAATTTTTGCTGTATGCTTTAACACAGGGGGGGAATAAATATTCTGAGGGGGGAAGATCTGTTCTGGCGTGAACCAGAATAAATCTTCCGGGGGGGAAGATCTGTAATGGGGGAAGATCTATTCTACGACACCGGCCTGGCTGCCTTGCAGTCAATTTCAATGTAAATAGGTATTTTTAAGCCCTAATTTTGATCATTTTAAATGCTAAATCAAAAAATTTCGCCTCCGGCGGCTGGAAGGACACCCCCCAGATCCCCCGGCGGACGTTTCGCGTCCGCCTGGCGCCGCTACGTTCCGCAAAATGCGACGCTTCGCGCCTCATTTATTATATTCCATTTTCAGTTTTCTAAAGTTTGGCCCCCTCCTTTCAAAAATCCTGGCACAGGCCCTGGGTGGGCAGAAGGGGGGGGGGTGCTTTAGGAGTTATTATAATACCCTAAAGATCCCCAAAATTTCTGACACCCCTTTGAAAATAATGCTAAAAATGCTAACATAGGGTGTTTAAAACAAAGTTTCCCTAAAAGTTTTCCGGGTGCAGACCTGTGCACTACCCCCCTCCCTCCGGGGGGTTTTATTGGAGGAAGAGGAAAAAAAAGGAAAAAAGAAAAAAATGACAAAAAAAAGCGTAAAATAAATAAAAATAGGTTCAAAATGGCTTAAAATGTTTTTAAATAAGCTGAAAACTAAAAAAAATTGCGATGATGGCGTTATAGTAGGTCAAAAATTGGCGCTATAATTTTTTAGATACTTTTTGCATTTTTTGGCGGGGGGGGGGTGGCCACCATAGGTCACCGACCTTCGACGGCTAGGGGGGGGGGGGTCCACACCCCGGGGGGTTTTGGTTTTTGACCTCTAGGGGGGGTCACACCCCGGGGTGTTTTTTTTTAAAACAAAACACCCCTGGGTGCTTGGGGTCTTTGAGTCTTTAGTGGAGGTAAGGGGGGTGCTACCGAATTTTTCAAAAAAAGCGTAAAAAACATCATAATTATGCTGGTACCTTTTTTGTTGTATTATTTGCTTCAGGGTTAAATAATTGTTAGTTTTCTTCTATTTTCTAGTTAAATAAAACGATTAGTAATTATTTATAATCAATATTTATATGGTTAGTCAGTATTAACAGTAGGTTTTGTCGTACAACTTTGGTCAAGAAGCAATAAACTGTTTCATGTTGTTTAAAACGGCGGCAGCGGCGGCCCACCACCAATAACTATTTTAATTTATTTTTTTTTAATTCAATAAACTCTTGATTTCCAAAATCTGACGGGTCATTTGCAGTTATTTCGTTTATAAAGAGATCATCAGCATCACAATGTGTGTAGATAATGCTCATGCTCAGAGAGTAAAAAGCCATTATAGTCTTTAGCATTTTTGTTTAAACATACAACAAACAACATTCGAATAACTTTTATATGTGTTCTCCGCTAAGAAACATTGACGTCAATGCGTAGGATTGACGTCAATGTAGCTTGAGGATGGGGAGTCAAAATATAAACTAGGGGGGGAGCCAGGGGCTCAAAGGGTCGAAGGGGAGGGGGAGGGGGAGGGGTCAAAAATGGACCTTAGGGGGGGATAGGTCTCAGAGCCCGTAGGGGGGGGGGTGCCACCCCCCTACCACCACCCCCCATCGGTGACCTATGGTGGCCACAGCCACTAATATTCCAAACAAGGAGGGGAAGAGGAGGCATTTTCGGACCGTGCATTTCTGCATAGTATATCCATAGGTGGGCTGCTTCCCAGATTTGTTTAGGGGGTAAGTAACTAAATAAATGTTTTGACAGAGGTATCCCACACACAAATATATTACTTTTGACGTTATTAATACTGGCAACCCTCGAATTTTTGTTAAAGAATGTACCGGGTACCCCCAATTTTACAGAGGTGTCGGCAGGTGAAGGGGGGACAGTCCAAACACAGAATCTTGCAAAAATAGCCAATATTTTCATCTAAAAAGCAAGAATTTAAACAAAAAAAGATACACAAACAGACCTGTGCACGGTCTGAAAATGCCCCCCCCCCCCGCTTTATTGGAGGATTTGCCCCCCCCCCCCCCCCCAGTGGCGTGCCCAGGATTTCATTTCGGGGGGGGGGCGGGGGGGGGGTACATACTAACCCTGAGGGGGGTCTGGGGGGCGGCAGCCCCCCAGAAATGGGGGGTCTGGGGGGCGAGAGCCCCCCAGCGGGGTCAAGGGGCAGAGCCCCTTGTCAGGGGGGTCCGGGGGGCAGAATGCCCCCCGGGGGAGAAAATTTTTAATTTAAGGCGCTAAAATACACTAGAAATTTTAATTCCAGATGATAATTAAAACAAAATTTAAGGTTTTTTATTCCTATCCATTTAAAACATGTGTTTAAAACGTTAATAAAAGGTTAATAGTGTTTATAGTAGTTTTATTTAACATGTATGCCTTAACTTTTGAGCGGCGAAATCGATTTGAAACTTAAAAACTGAGATAAATTGTCAATTTAAACTACCCGCGAAGCGGGGAAAATTTGGTTTTTTGACTATTAATATGCTTTTGGAAGGCATCAGGAAAGTTTCTGTTTTAATATTTAAGAAAAAAAATTTTCTCTCCCAAAATTCAAAAAACGTAAGGGTCCCCCCTTACGAAAAAATCCGGCTTCGCCAGATTTTGGGGGGGGAGGGGCGGCGCCCCCCTCCCCCCCCACCCGGGCACGCCACTGCCCCCCCGTTTTATTGCCCCCCCCCCGGGCAAAAAAATGAAAAAAGTACCCTAAAATTATGCCATTTTTTACATTAGATGACTCCTTAATCTCGTATTTTTTTGATTTTTTAGCCTATTTCAATGTATTTTAAGCCATTTTAGACCTATTTTTACCTTATTTTCGCTTTTTTGTCCCTTTTTTCCCTTTTCCCTTCTTTTTTTCTCTTTTTTTCTCCTTTTTTTCTTTTTTTCTTTCCCCCCTGCTTGCCCCCCCGTTTTATTGCTCCCCCCCGTTTCAAAAAAGTTGCCCCCCCCCCCGTGCCACCCCCATTTTGGAATTGCCCCCCGTTTTAACCCCGGGGGGGCAGTGCACAGGTCTGCACAAATACTAATAAAGTTGAGGAATGGGGGAGTTTCCAAATCATGAACAGGTCTACGACAAGATTAAGAAAGCTTAAATGAGCTTTGACGATTCTCAAAACCGGGTTCTCTTTTCATGGTATTTAATTTATGGTATTTACAAAATCGGCGTTTCACACCAGGGCCAGGCGTGTCATAAACATCTCTTGACAATGGAAGTGCAAGCTTTTTTGGTTTTGTTTAACGCCACTTAAGTTAATTGAAACTAAAAATTTCTATAAAAGTAAACTTATTTACAAGTAATCTGTATCTAAGATTTATTACCAAAATCTATTATTATATTTAGTTTTAAGCAGTACAAGTCGTTTTGTTTATGTTTTTAAAAAAGCCAAAAGCATTCAGTCTATTATCATAAAGATTTACATAAAACCCCAGAGAGACCTCACCGGTTTTGTGAATACCGTGTTTAAATTTTTATGGAGTTTGAGAACACTGAAAACTAGGTTTTTCTGCCATATTGTTTTTTTATTCAACAACTGAGTGCACGAGAAACCACAAAAAAGACAAACTCGCACAAACACAAGTACCAACAACAATTACAAACTTCATAAACAACTACATCAAAGGCCGCAAAGCATACACCACATACAACAATCACAAATCAAAACAAAAACTCATAAAAACAGGAGTCCCACAAGGATCCTGTCTATCAACCACACTATTCAACATCTACACTGCAGACATTCCAACACCACCACCAAACGTACACATCATAACATATGCAGACGACATCACAATATATGCATCACACACAAACCACAACATAGCACAACAACAAATAAAACCATACTTACACGCAATACAAACATGGACAGACAACAACCAACTCACATTAAATGCAAGCAAAACAACATCCACACTATTCACATCAGACCCTGCAGAGTACAACACACAATTATCACTACAAATAAACAACACAACACTCATTACAACCAAAAACCCAAAAATCTTGGGGCTCACTTTTGACCCCAAGCTTACATTCAACACACACATCGCAAATACACACAACAGAGCACACAAAACACTCAAAATCATAAATGCACTCACAGCAACATCATGGGGCAAACCAAAAGAAACGGTGTCGCGTCAATTGACCCCCAACAAACTGACACCCGCCTAATTGACACCCTCCTAATTGACACCCAACAAATTGACACCCACACAAATTGACACCCAACAAATTGACACCCACACAAATTGACACCCAACAAATTGACACCCAAACAAATTGACACCCACCAAATTGACACCCAAACAAATTGACACCCAACAAATTGACACCCACCAAATTGACACCCAAACAAATTGACACCCACCTAATTGACACCCAAACAAATTGACACCCAACAAATTGATACCCACCAAATTGATACCCACCAAATTGACACCCACCAAATTGATACCCACCAAATTGATACCCACCAAATTGACACCCACCAAATTGATACCCACCAAATTGACACCCACACAAATTGACACCCAACAAATTGACACCCACACAAATTGACACCCAACAAATTGACACCCAAACAAATTTTGACACCCAAACAAATTGACACCCACCAAATTGACACCCAAACAAATCGACACCCACCAAATTGACACCCACCAAATTGACACCCAAACAAATTGACACCCACCAAATTGACACCCAAACAAATTGACACCCAACAAATTGACACCCACCAAATTGATACCCACCAAATTGACACCCACCAAATTGATACCCACCAAATTGATACCCAAACAAATTGACACCCACCAAATTGATACCCACCAAATTGACACCCACCAAATATATTTACATATATTTATATTTATTTATTTATTTATATTTATTTATATTTATTTACATATATTACAATATATTTACATACGAATTTTAATTAGGGGTGAGGGTAGAAATTTACCCACGAGTGATAAACTTATACCCCTAGGGATAAAAATTACTACCCCCTTTGAGGACACGTATCTAAAAAAACACATAGGAGTGTCACATTCTCCACTATATATTCCTGACATATGTTCTTGATAGAACTTTTGGTGTGTGGTCGGAATGGCGTACAAATAGTGGAATATAAACATAAAGTATCGGTAACATTCCCCTGTATGCATAAAATCTCCATTTGCTGTTTTTGGGTGGCATGGTCTTGTTTGCTGGATATTATAGCATTATGTGGCAAAACGGAAGGTTTGTATGCAGACAAATGCGAAACTAATAAATTTTGATTATGTGTAATAGACGCACTGTCCGTCATCGGAATTGATGAAAATCCTCTTAAAATCACTAGATTTTTGTACATTTAATAACAATGGTTTTTAGTCACAGCTAATCTTTTTACAGTTACCAGAATATACATACAAAAAGAAGTGTTCAAATAAGACAATCGTGGCTTAACTGTTTTTGTGACACAAACATATTAAAGGTGTAGATAATTTGACTCCTTATTTGCATGTCTTTTGGTATGTGAATAAAGTGACCGTTGTTAAATTTGTTTTGCGATCAATCTTTAAGTGTTTATCTTTTTTTATCTTGTTTAACAGCAAGTGGGTTTTCCTGCTGTGGAGTCAATGGGCAGTAAAGTAAGTTGTTGTAGCTTTCTGAATGTTTGTTAGTGGGTCACCATGTTCACGTTCCGACGCCGTTTTTCAAGCCTAAACGGAAACCTAAACTTGAAACAGACCATATGTGAAAGTCCACGAATTGGAAGTCATGGAAGTCGACCGCTTCCCATTATGCAAAAGTCCACGAATGATTTTTAAAACAAAATATACTGCAACAGTTTTCATGTTTTTTTATTTTACGGTTTACGGGTTTCACCAAAAAAAACTGGGATGGCAAAAATACACCACGAACACTTTTGCATTGCTGAATAATTTTCCCTTATATTTACATAAAAAATTGAAATTCACACAGTTGGGGTTCTGTTTACTTGCCGTGCGGTCAGTAACAGCAAAAACACATAATATAAAAACAAAGATCAAAGTGATACTATATAGCAAACACTTCAGAGCCAGCGGGTCGCAATTACCATAACTTCGTCCCGTGCGGCACAAAGTTACGGTAAAACAATACATATAGTTGTATGTAACCAAGGGCAAATAAAGATCTTGATCTTGATCTTTATTTACCCTTGATGTTAACTTCAACCCGCACGGGTCAAAGTTACTGTGGTTTACTGTGAAGTACCTTTTTGTTTTTTATTATGTAGGTAACAGTAAGAATATGTAGTGATATATTATATATATTCTAATTTTACTGACCGCACAGCAATTAAATAAAACTTAAACTGTCTGCATTAAATATT
>JASAMX010010081.1:0-14984 GCA_030248175.1 Microlaimidae sp. YZB2_3 | reverse complement strand
TATGTTGTTTGTTGTTGGTTTAGATTACGTATTGCTGATAAGATATTTTTAATAACTAAACAAAAAATACGAATTTAGTAAATACGCATAAATAAAAATCTTTTACCGTAATTTCTGATGTAATCAAAGACGCTAAAATAAATCATAAGTTAAGTTACAATACAACGATATTTTGAATTTTACAAGCATGAAATAAGATAAATTCTTTAAAATCAAAAAATATGTTTCGCTTCTAATTCTAGACACATTTTTTATCCCTTTTAAGCTTTATGATAGTAGGGAACTTTTCAATCGAATCCCATCACATCACATAAAAGGTTAAAAAAAGTTAAAGTACTATTAGCAGAATATTTCAAATGATAATTAATTAAACCTATTTGATTGCCGAAAACGCTATATTAACACTGTTGCTAGTAAAGCGTTTTGGTTACAGCACCACTACCAAAGATAGATTTTTAGAAAACTTAATAAGAGTAAAAATAATTCGTGATTTGAATTTAAGTTGAGTAAAAAGAATCGAAAGAGTAAAAAATAGAGTAAAAAGAAAAGAAAGATCAAAACTTTATTTAAATAAAGTTAAAATAATCCCCATTTTTTTAGTTGAGGTAAAAGTGTAATGAAAGTAATTATGTAATAACTGTCCAATTATTTTTAAATTTATAGGATTATTGTAGTGTCTGGGGCTTATTATAATTGTAACCCTAATTACATATTTAAAGTGTAGAAACCCTTCTAATAATTTCTATTTAAATATAATTGTAACACAGCATAATTACTTATGTTTGTGTGTAAAACTTATTTATTTAACCACAAAAAAGATTAAGCTAAAACATGTAGCATTGGAAAACTTTTATTAAAGGAAATTTTGTAATGGGTTTATATTTTAAATCTTATACTTTGGATTTTTGAACCTTATTTTAGACAAAATATTTTTACAAAATAATGTTTTAAAATACAACTATGCATGGTCTTAAACAGACTTAAAATTAATAGTAAAGATAAAAAACAATGATTGATGTAGAACGCCAATATTGCAGCAATTAACTCTAAATTAACGATTATCTGCACATGTATATTTGACTAAAGTTAAAAACCTTCAGGCTGAAATTAAGGGCGTCACCGCTCGCCGTCGGAAAAAGAAAAGAAAACAAATAAACGCGCGAAAAAAAATATAAGGGAAAAAGTTGGCAGAGATGATCTAACCAATTATTATTAACTTGCGTCAGGTGTTTCTCTACATGTGATATTTTCTCGAAGAACGAGTGGTTACTTTCACCCGGCTGTTTTCACCCTGATAGATATCGTCTTTAGACGGCGCCCGGAAAAAATACATTCTGCAAAATATCTTCGGAAAGAATATCTTCTGAAAGATTTTTAAATTCTTAACTAAAGAAAACTTTTTTTTTCCTAAGCCTAAGCAAAACCTTAAAATCAAGCTAAAACGACATAAAAAAAATTTAAAAAAAGCTTTAAAAGTTTTAATAATACTGAATAATTTACTGCTGAAAGAAGATATTTTTTCCGGAAGATATTTTGCAGAAGGCGTATTTTTCCGGACACCGACTAGACTAATTGGAACAAAATTTGAATAGGTCGTTTGCTATGCAGATTAGAAATTTGAATTTCAAAAAGATTTTCAATAGACCTATTTTTATAAACAATTTTGAAACAATAGTTTTTATGAAAAAAACACATCACTTTAAACTATGGGCAAATACATGATGGACTATAAATAGTCTAAAATTAGTTTTTAGACTATGAATATTCTAAAACATAACTTTTTAATAGGAAACTTATACTCTAAACACCTTTTTATTTGAAACTGGACGTTAATTAAGTGATTTATTGGAGGAGGATTCTGAATATTAGTAAACAAATTTGAAAATCACAATATTTTAGCTGAAATATAGATCAGGCATCTGACTGCAACTGCAAATGTAAAAGTTATAGGTGTGTAAATTACTGAGAAATGACGCAACATATTATATTAAACGGTTTTAAAGTCATAACTGCACAATTTTAATTGATCCTATCATGTCCCCATACTATTTTAGGACATTTGCTGGATATAATATAACCATAATTTCTTTCGCAGCTGGTCACGAGAGCAAGAATTATAGCCAAACCAAAATAATCAAATGTATCACATTTGAACAGTGAAAAAAACCTTTTTTTTATTTTGCCCCAACAGAATTTCTTGTATTTTTTAGGATATACTTAAATGTCTTTTAATTATAAATCAGCATTTTACAGACGTTTATTTTTGAGAGTTTACAATGAATAAATTGTTTGTTTTAGCAAGTTGTTGTTGTTGTTGGTCGTACAATTTTCTTCCAGGTAGATTATGCAAAGACAAATCAGGAAGAAGCAAAAACATTTATAAAATCCCCATAGATAAAGAGTCTTCGTTTATTACCAGTAGCGATTCTAGCAATTTTTCACACCAGAGTTTGTGCTATCTGCTAGCAACCTTCACTGCACGCACAGTTTACCGATTCTTGTTAGAGGATTAGTGTTACACATAAACAGTAAAAGTCTTCCTGGAATACCCGTGGTACAAAATGCAGAGGGCCCCTCTTTAGACATTATTATTTTTGTTTCTAGAAAAAAACCAAGGTCTCGCGCAAGCCATGGAACCGCATTTATTCACTGGTGTTCAAAATGTAAAGCTGACACAAGTTTACCATGAAGAATGATGACGGTAATTTGAATGTACAGAAAGGTCTTGCAGAGGATTGATTGTGCATGGAAAATGAGGTGCATGGAAATTGATAAAAACAGACACCAAAAACTACTCAAAATAAATTTCCTACAAAAAACAAATTTTGAACAAAAACGTTAAAAATAGTAAATTATAAATCAAAGATTTAATGCATCATAAAATAAACTAAATAATAGGTCACAAATCTATTAATAAAACGTAGATCTTCTCCAAAATGGGCTCCTTCATTTCACTGTTAAAAATGAAAAAACTTTACAGTTGAATGAAGGAGTCAATTTTCGAGGCTATGTACGTTTTATTAGTGGGTTTATAAATTAGTATTTAATTTATTCTATGGTCATTAAATTTTGTTTTATAATTTACTATTTTTAATGTTTTTTTGTGCAAAACTTGTTTTTTTTATAAAAAATCTAGGTAGTTTTTGGTGCCTGCTCCTCCTTTTCTATGTACAGTTATCTTTGAGACCTTTTTGTGCATTCGAATTGCCATTATTATTCTTTATACGCCGAAAAACCCAAAAAACAGTACACCAGCCGTGCAAAGCTGATCTCATTTTTATGGAAAAAAGCAGCAACCAGACGCTACCTGTAGGTCAGCCAGGTACTACCCATAGGTGAGCACGGTTCTGGTAGCTTAATAGCATGTTAAAATAAACCATGAAATTTATCCAAGAGTTAGTAGTTTACATACATTTATAGGTAAATTTTGTACAAACGAAACACTCTTTTCGCAAAGCAGAGTTTTTGCAGCAATGCTATTTTTATGAAACTTAATTTGTAATTTAGTTTATTTTTTGTTTAAGGACTATTATTTGCACTCTGACAGTATAAATCCTCCAGGTTCCACTCTATTTTGCCATTTAAAAACAAGAACAAATCGAACAGATTACCGGAACTGCCATAGGTATATGACCAATCGGCCATTAAGTATTCTTCTGGGAAAGAAATATAATTACAACATTTTAAAATATGCTAGAAACAGTTTTGGCGTAGTCAGTCGAACTTCTAAAGGAGGAATAGATCCTATGGAATACTAGTTAAATATTCTAAAATGCGAAGAAAAATCTGCTGAAATGTGAAATCACAAAAAACCAAAAAATTACATGGTATTCTGGCCTTAATTTTACAAAATTCGTAACCGGGATCTGGATTCCAGGGTGAATGTGGCAATTTTCTTTTGGTCGATATTTAAAAATAAATTGTTCTAACATTGTGCTAAAGCTGTATAAATTTTTTTATTGTAAAATCAGATACACCATTTATAGGAACAATTTGCTTACAGTTAGCTTACAAGCATACTTTTAGATTACTCAGTTATGTTTACTCTTGTTTAAATAGTATCTAAAATATGTTACGTTTGGTATATTTTGTTTTTTATATTTTTGTTTTTCTAAAATTTATTGTGTATTTAGTGTTAACAATTTTATTCAAAATATCTGCTTGAATAAAATTTTTATAAATTTTTTACTTTTACTTAGAAATTTTGTGAATTAATTCCTATAGCCTTAGAAGATTTTGTTATAGCTGCTCTAGTACTGTCGCAGGACAGGTCTGGAAACATTTCAGAAATAGAACGGTTGGATGACAATGTTCTGAGACTTGTATAATAGAAGAGTAAAGGTACTGGTAAAAGCTCGTAACTTCACCCAATTGTTTACATCACTAATAGTTATTATAATTTTATTTGCGGTATCAACTGCGCATTTTAAGATTTTATTATTATTATTATTATGATTATTTATTTTGTCAAACGACAGGAACATACAGAAGCAAGTAAACGCACTGAAATTGCGTGCACCCAAAAAAAAAGAAAAAAAAGAAAAACCAAATAGAAGTCTTTTACACACCAAAATAAGCCATACCAAATCAATAATTTTCAACCCCATAAAATTCATGACTCCCCGAAATTAAAAATGACTGACCTGATATTACTGTGGCCTAAAATCTATTTGGCTTTGCATAAATTTTATAAATAAATTAATACATAATAACACTACATAAACATACACTAAAATAAATAACAAAATTATTCTGGTTTTCTAAAAATCTATCTAAAAAATAAATATCACTTGTGATTTTAAAAAAACGTTTTTTAGTTTGTAAGCAAAAAATAGTTGAAAATTGATTCCACAAGTTTATCGATTTCTTTAATGCGGAGGAGTCAGTTCTTGTAAAATGTCTGGTGGGTAAATGATACTCAAAATCATTATTTCTCAAATCTTCGGCCATTATTATAATCGTTATTAAAATTTCATTACTTTCGGCCACCTTAAATTTAAGGTGGAAAAAGTTTGCCGTTTTTCACTGTTTTTTTAAAATATTATCACACTACCGTATTTATAAAGAGTTTTTTTTTTGCTCGTTTGACTTTTTTTTTTGACGTTTTTTAGAGCCAAAACATAAAAAAAATTCAACAAAAAAAACAGGTTAATAAAACTTGTTTTTTAAAGTTTTAACATAATTATTTAAAGTCTTGCTAATCAGGGAAGAGCGCGGAGCGCTCTTTCCCTTATATTAAATGGGTTATGTCAATGCGCGGTTAACCGTTGTTGATGGTTAATAATATGTCATCGAAATCAACAAAACCTTTAATAGTTTTTTAGCCAATTAAAAATCTAAAACATTTTACATAACTAAAATATTACCCATATTTTTCTTATATTAAAAGCCTAAAAACTTTTGCTAAACATACGCTTTTAATGCATTGAATTCAATGTCACCTTAATAAAGCTTTAAATTTGGTTAAAATTTACTCATTTTAAAAGAAACGTCATGGTCTCCTCATGATATGAATATAATTATTTTCATATGGGTCCCCCAAAACTTCAATGTAATTTTAAGCACTGTGGTATACAAAAATTAAGTCTGGGTAGCTATGTAAAATTCTATGAACCTGAAAGAACCATATAAAATAGTGTGTTTTTCTTCCGTTTAAATTTTTGTACGTTAGACCTGATTTAACCACTTTTTCGGAAATTAGCTTTATTTGGACTTTTGTTTTGTGCTTGATTTTTCTGGATTGATGGTTTATTTGTAAACAACAAAACCACACCATTGTAAATGGTTTTTCCAGGTTCCATACAGTTTTACGAGGTTACCCAGACCAGTTTTTTCTCGCATTAAATTTTTGGAGTGATTGTAGCTTCATAGTATTCCATATAAAAAAGACTTTTTTTCTGTTTCGATTTTGATAAATTTCCGTCTATTGAAACATTGTATCCCGCAGCGCTCACACGTCACCCAAGATTTATTTCATTTTATTTTTTTAAATATTTTTATTGTTGCCATATGGCTGCTAATTAATGGTAAGGATATTTTTTCGCTCTTCCCGTTGAAAATTAGTAATTTTTATAAAAAGGTAAGGAATTATAATTTAAACTAAAAAAATAACCACAAGAGAATGTGTATTACTGAATAAATTTACTTAATATGTAATTCAGTAAGGAAAAAAAGTGTCACACAAGTACCCCAGTACCTAATGCGTAACTTAGAAAAAAAAGGTCATCTTTCACATGAACAGAGGTTTAACTACGGGCAATAGAGCATATACGAGAATAAAATTCAGGTGAGGCGGAAATTTAGCATCTACGTGCAAAAAATCAGCTCCAAATATTTACCACAGGGAAAACTTTTTGGGGGACCCAAAAAAAAAAAAAACAAAAAAAAGTTAAGCAAATTAAGCTTATTAGTATGCAATTCAGGTATGTTTAGCAAAAGTTTTTAGGCTTTTAATATAAGAAAAATATGGGTAATATTTTAGTTATGTAAAATGTTTAGATTTTTAATTGGCTAAAAAACTATTAAAGGTTTTGTTGATTTCGATGACGCCATATTATTAACCATCAACAACGGTTAACCGCGCAGTGACATAACCCATTTAATATAAGGGAAAGAGCGCTCCGCGCTCTTCCCTGATTAGCAAGACTTTAAATAATTATGTCAAAACTTTAAAAAACAAGTTTTATTAACCTGTTTTTTTTGTTGAATTTTTTTTATGTTTGGCTTAAAAAACGTCAAAAAAAAAGTCAAACGAGCAAAAAAAAAAACTCTTTATAAATACGGTAGTGTGATGATATTTAAAAACAGTGAAAAACGGCAAACTTTTTCACCTTAATTTTAAGGTGGCCGAAAGTAATGAAATTTTAATAATGATTATAATAATGGCCGAAGATTGAGAAATAATGATTTTGAGTATCATTTACCCACCAGACATTTTACAAGAACTGACTCCTCCGCATTAAGAAAATCGATAAACTTGTGGAATCAATTTCCAACTATTTTTTGCTTACAAACTAAAAAACGTTTTTTTAAAATCACAAGTGATATTTATTTTTTAGATAGATTTTTAGAAAACCAGAATAATTTTGTTATTTATTTTAGTGTATGTTTATGTAGTGTTATTATGTATTAATTTATTTATAAAATTTATGCAAAGCCAAATAGATTTTAGGCCACAGTAATATCAGGTCAGTCATTTTTAATTTCGGGGAGTCATGAATTTTATGGGGTTGAAAATTATTGATTTGGTATGGCTTATTTTGGTGTGTAAAAGACTTCTATTTGGTTTTCTTTTTTTTCTTTTTTTTTGGGTGCATGCAATTTCAGTGCGTTTACTTGCTTCTGTATGTTCCTGTCGTTTGACAAAATAAATAATCATAATAATAATAATAATAAAAACTTAAAATGCGCAGTTGATACCGCAAATAAAATTATAATAACTATTAGTGATGTAAACAATTGGGTGAAGTTACGAGCTTTTACCAGTACCTTTACTCTTCTATTATACAAGTCTCAAAACATTGTCATCCAACTGTTCTATTTCTGAAATGTTTCCAGACCTGTCCTGCGACAGTACTAGAGCAGCTATAACAAAATCTTCTAAGGCTATAGGAATTAATTCACAAAATTTCTAAGTAAAAGTAAAAAATTTATAAAAATTTTATTCAAGCAGATATTTTGAATAAAATTGTTAACACTAAATACACAATAAATTTTAGAAAAAGAAAAATATAAAAAACAAAATATACCAAACGTAACATATTTTAGATACTATTTAAACAAGAGTAAACATAACTGAGTAATCTAAAATTATGCTTGTAAGCTAACTGTAAGCAAATTGTTCCTATAAATGGTGTATCTGATTTTACAATAAAAAAATTTATACAGCTTTAGCACAATGTTAGAACAATTTATTTTTAAATATCGACCAAAAGAAAATTGCCACATTCACCCTGGAATCCAGATCCCGGTTACGAATTTTGTAAAATTAAGGCCAGAATACCATGTAATTTTTTGGTTTTTTGTGATTTCACATTTCAGCAGATTTTTCTTCGCATTTTAGAATATTTAACTAGTATTCAATAGGATCTATTCCTCCTTTCAGAAGGTTCGACTGACTACGCCAAAACTGTTTCTAGCATATTTTAAAATGTTGTAATTATATTTCTTTCCCAGAAGAATACTTAATGGCCGATTGGTCATATACCTATGGCAGTTCCGGTAATCTGTTCGATTTGTTCTTGTTTTTAAATGGCAAAATAGAGTGGAACCTGGAGGATTTATACTGTCAGAGTGCAAATAATAGTCCTTAAACAAAAAATAAACTAAATTACAAATTAAGTTTCATAAAAATAGCATTGCTGCAAAAACTCTGCTTTGCGAAAAGAGTGTTTCGTTTGTACAAAATTTACCTATAAATGTATGTAAACTACTAACTCTTGGATAAATTTCATGGTTTATTTTAACATGCTATTAAGCTACCAGAACCGTGCTCACCTATGGGTAGTACCTGGCTGACCTACAGGTAGCGTCTGGTTGCTGCTTTTTTCCATAAAAATGAGATCAGCTTTGCACGGCTGGTGTACTGTTTTTTGGGTTTTTTCGGCGTATAAAGAATAATAATGGCAATTCGAATGCACAAAAAGGTCTCAAAGATAACTGTACATAGAAAAGGAGGAGCAGGCACCAAAAACTACCTAGATTTTTTATAAAAAAAACAATTTTTGGAAAAAAAAACATTAAAAATAGTAAATTATAAAACAAAATTTAATGACCATAGAATAAATTAAATACTAATTTATAAACCCACTAATAAAACGTACATAGCCTCGAAAATTGACTCCTTCATTCAACTGTAAAGTTTTTTCATTTTTAACAGTGAAATGAAGGAGCCCATTTTGGAGAAGATCTACGTTTTATTAATAGATTTGTGACCTATTATTTAGTTTATTTTATGATGCATTAAATCTTTGATTTATAATTTACTATTTTTAACGTTTTTGTTCAAAATTTGTTTTTTGTAGGAAATTTATTTTGAGTAGTTTTTGGTGTCTGTTTTTATCAATTTCCATGCACCTCATTTTCCATGCACAATCAATCCTCTGCAAGACCTTTCTGTACATTCAAATTACCGTCATCATTCTTCATGGTAAACTTGTGTCAGCTTTACATTTTGAACACCAGTGAATAAATGCGGTTCCATGGTACTGCGCGAGACCTTGGTTTTTTTCTAGAAACAAAAATAATAATGTCTAAAGAGGGGCCCTCTGCATTTTGTACCACGGGTATTCCAGGAAGACTTTTACTGTTTATGTGTAACACTAATCCTCTAACAAGAATCGGTAAACTGTGCGTGCAGTGAAGGTTGCTAGCAGATAGCACAAACTCTGGTGTGAAAAATTGCTAGAATCGCTACTGGTAATAAACGAAGACTCTTTATCTATGGGGATTTTATAAATGTTTTCGCTTCTTCCTGATTTGTCTTTGCATAATCTACCTGGAAAAATAAATTAATGCAATGCAACAACAACAACAACTTGCTAAAACAAACAATTTATTCATTGTAGAAACTCAAAAATAAACGTCTGTAAAATGCTGATTTATAATTAAAAGACATTTAAATAGATTGAAAAATACAAGAAATTCTGTTGGGGCAAAATAAAAAAAAGGTTTTTTTCACTGTTCAAATGTGATACATTTGATTATTTTGGTTTGGCTATAATTCTTGTTCTCGTGACCAGCTGCGAAAGAAATTATGGTTATATTATATCCAGCAAATGTCCTAAAATAGTATGGGGACATGATAGGATCAATTAAAATTGTGCAGTTATGACTTTAAAACCGTTTAATATAATATGTTGCGTCATTTCTCAGTAATTTACACACCTATAACTTTACATTTGCAGTTGCAGTCAGATGCCGATTGATATTTCAGCTAAAATATTGTGATTTTCAAATTTGTTTACTAATATTCAGAATCCTCCTCCAATAAATCACTTAATTAACGTCCAGTTTCAAATAAAAAGGTGTTTAGAGTATAAGTTTCCTATTAAAAAGTTATGTTTTAGAATATTCATAGTCTAAAAACTAATTTTAGACTATTTATAGTCCATCATGTATTTGCCCATAGTTTAAAGTGATGTGTTTTTTTCATAAAAACTATTGTTTCAAAATTGTTTATAAAAATAGGTCTATTGAAAGTCATTTTGAAATTCAAATTTCTAATCTGCATAGCAAACGACCTATTCAAATTTTATTCCAATTAGTCTAGTCGGTGTCCGGAAAAATACGCCTTCTGCAAAATATCTTCCGGAAAAAATATCTTCTTTCAGCAGTAAATTATTCAGTATTATTAAAACTTTTAAAGCTTTTTTTAAATTTTTTTTATGTCGTTTTAGCTTGATTTTAAGGTTTCGCTTAGGCTTAGGAAAAAAAAGTTTTCTTTAGTTAAGAATTTAAAAATCTTTCAGAAGATATTCTTTCCGAAGATATTTTGCAGAATGTATTTTTTCCGGGCGCCGTCTAAAGACGATATCTATCAGAGTGAAAACAGCCGGGTGAAAGTAACCACTCGTTCTTCGAGAAAATATCACATGTAGAGAAACACCTGACGCAAGTTAATAATAATTGGTTATATCATCTCTGCCAACTTTTTTTATTATATTTTTTTTCGCGCGTTTATTGTTCTTTTCTTTCTGACGGCGAGCGGTTACGCCCTTAATTTCAGCCTGAAGGTTTTTAACTTTAGTCAAATATACATGTGCAGATAATCTTTAATTTTGTGTTGATGGCTGCCATATTGGCGTTCTACATCAATCATTGTTTTTTATCTTTACTATTAATTTTAAGTCTGTTTAAGACCAAGCATAGTTGTATTTTAAAACATTATTTTGTAAAAATATTTTGTCTAAAATAAGGTTCAAAAATCCAAAGTATAAGATTTAAAGATAAACCCATTACAAAATTTCCTTTAATAAAAGTTTTCCAATGCTACATGTTTTAGCTTAATCTTTTTTGTGGTTAAATAAGAAGTTTTACACACAAACATAAGTAATTATGCTGTGTTACAATTATATTTAAATAGAAATTATTAGAAGGGTTTCTACACTTTAAATATGTAATTAGGGTTACAATTATAATAAGCCCCAGACACTACAATAATCCTATAAATTTAACAATAATTGGACAGTTATTACATAATTACTTTCATTACACTTTTACCTCAACTAAAAAAATGGGGATTATTTTAACTTTATTTAAATAAAGTTTTGATCTTTCTTTTCTTTTTACTCTATTTTTTACTCTTTCGATTCTTTTTACTCAACTTAAATTCAAATCACGAATTATTTTTACTCTTATTAAGTTTTCTAAAAATCTATCTTTGGTAGTGGTGCTGTAACCAAAACGCTTTACTAGCAACAGTGTTAATATAGCGTTTTCGGCAATCAAATAGGTTTAATTAATTATCATTTGAAATATTCTGCTAATAGTACTTTAACTTTATTTAACCTTTTAAATGAAGTGATGGATTCTATTGAAAAGCTCCGACTATCATGAAGCTTAAAAGGCATCAAAAAATGTGTCTAGAATTAGGAGCGAAACATATTTTTTGATATTACAAAATTTATCTTATTTTAAGCTTGTAAAATTCAAAACATCGTTGTAATGTAACTTAATTTGTGATTTATTTTAGCGTCTTTACAGATTACATCAGAAATTACGGTAAAAAATTTTTTATTTATGCGTGTTTAGTAAATTCGTATTTTTTGTTCAGCTATTAATATCTTATCCCTCTCCCCACAAAACTCTGCGGTTTTTCGTTTTCACTTTTCCTTTCGTTTTCTATTACACACTCATAGCCGATCCACTCAGGCTATAAAAAAATTATAATAATTTAAGAATTGACTTAAGAATAATTGTTTCATTAAGTTCGGCTACGACTTTATTTATGACATCTGGGCTATAATTATATCAATAAAGAACTCAAATTTCAAATTATATTTTTTTGTGTTTTACTTTCGAAATAAATAAATTTTAAACCTTATTATATTTCTGAATAAAATCTCTTACATTTGGGAGCAAATCAAAGGTCTCCAGTGATCGAACAACTAATGCCAAACCACCTCCGTCCACAGATGCTTTATTCAACCCTGTTTTGTTACAAAAAAGTCATACATTTCTAAATAAGTAAAATCTTAAGCCAGCTCCATGCATAACAGCTTTTTTAAAAACTCTTTTGTTACTCGGGAAAAACTCGTACATTTTTAAACAAATAACTGGCCATTAAAATGATCTAAAAATACAGCAGTAAAAATGGGTAATTTCCTGCGGTTAGCCATGCGTGTACCATGATTCGATTATACCGATTGTAAAGTAAAATACACTTAGAAAACATTTTTATATCCTAAATCTGACACGTAGATCTCATTTTTGAAGATATTTTTGGCATTTGAGCCTTTCGAAAGAAGTTATGAGCCAATTTAAACCCAAAAAGTGCATTTGTTTAGCATATACAATTTATGTTATTAAGAAAAATTTGAATTGAAAATTGAATTTAAATGGTGCTGTAGTTTATAATTAGAACCAGAAAAAGCAATTTAACATAGGAAATAAGTTAAAACAAAAAAGAAGTATACTAAACTGGCATAAAGATTGTGAGGTTGGGTTTAATTTAGTGGTTTTAGTGGTTAAATTTACAAATTTACTTTTGCTATTAAAAAGGGCAACACAAATAATTGAAAATCTAATATCGGTTGTAGTAATTTTTTTCTTCAGAATTTTATCAATTTAAGTGAAAACAATAATTGAAAAAGCCTCCTAGTCCAAATAAATCTCAAAGAATCTATAGGCACCTTGCACTGGAACTCGGTGTATACATAAAGTATGCAATATACATAAGTGTCACCATAATGGATAATTACCGTATCTCCTACTTATCTTTCGGAGTATGCAGATCAACCGATCGGAGTTTCTTGCGTTTTCGATCGCCTCATCTGCATACTACGAAAGATAAGTAGGAGATACGTTAATTATCCATTATGGTGACGCTTATGTATATTGCATACTTCATGTATAAACAGAGTTTCAGTGCAAGGTGCCTATATTGTATATCTTACAAAAATATAAAGAAGTTGCTCTAAGCAAGTTTTTCAAACAGGGTTCGAACCGTTCGCCTTAGTCCCAATCATTTTTCAACAGACTTTACTTTCAACAGAACCAGGCTTAAATATTACGACATGTATTCCTTAAACTTTTTTACAATGATGAAGATGCCGACACAAAATATTACCACACAATATATTGAATAATTTTATATGTATATATAATCGCATATCTTTAATTTTACCCTACATTTGAGGTTTCTTAAAAATTAAGGTTCAATTTTAATATCTCTTGCAAAAATTTTAAAGTCCGTTCAGAGACAAAAACTTTTCAGGATTTAATAATTAAAGGGCATTTTTATCCTACTGTTTATTTGTGCTGGTGTATCACGTACCGCGATGACTAGAAGTTTGTTTCCACATGTAATTAAACAAGTTTAGGACAAATTTTGGGTATTTGTCAAACGAGAACTTCCAAATATTCACGTTACAAAGTGATTCTATTATTTTTCGCTCATTAAAACTGATTCCAAGATCCCCTAAAACTATTTTAGATTTGTTAAAATACTTCTGTCTCTTTCCAATATTCTTAAGAACGTAATTCATGTTTCTTATCTTTTTCTTCTTATTATTATTTATACTTCAAAAATATAATTCCTGTTATCAGTGGTGCGGGGGTTCCACACTGCAATTTAGCCCACGGCACCGCGCCAACTATACTTTGATAACGTGGTAAATTTTGTAATTTATGTTCATCATCTTATTATTATTATTTTTATTTTAAAAATTAGAATTACAATCAGTGGCGCACGCCATCGCGCCAACTACAATTAGAGAACGTAGGTAAACTTTGTCTGAAGCGCCACTGCATCGTGCTAACTAATTAAACAACGTGGGTAAATTTTGTAATTCAAATTCATCATCTTCTTCTGATTTTTATTTTTATTATAAACGAATTATCGGTGGCGCGCAAGCGCCACACGGGAGATAAGCAAAACGGGCTCGGCGCGGCGCCACGGGGGTGCAAAATTGCCCCGGTTGCTGTCCCTGCGCCACCCACATGATTACTTTTCTTCTCCTTATTATTAAAATATATTATTTTTAAAAATGCTTATATCTCTAAAATCAGTATTCCTGCCTCGTTACTTGATTGATCAAAAAAAAAACATTATTCTTTGGAAATCGTAGAAAATTGCATAATATCTTAGGAACTACTTTTTATTATAAATAATATGTGTTCTATTGATAATATTCCAACTGTTAATAAATATATTCTTGGCAACGAGTTAATATCCTTTAAATTTATTTGAAATCTCCTTTAATAAAATAATTGCATACATAGTCGTTTCACTATTTGAACTAAAAATGGTAAATATTATATAGACACAGCTGATGGAACGTTCATTATGATGAATAGTAGGTTTGGTATATTTTTGCTCCGTTTTCCAACCAAAAAAGAACAAAAGGAGGGCAGAACTTTAACCCTTAAAAAATTGTTTCGAACATTGCGACACTTATGCCACTTAATGACACTTGCCTAAAAAAAATTAACGATGCGCCTGGGACGGCCACAAGTTGAAAAGTTCTGCGGCTAGGGTTTAATCATAATTAAATAAAGAAAAATTAAAACTTATTGATCATCATAATTATTATAAGTTTTATTATTACAGTTATTAACAAATTTTAAAATTTCTCCAACCAAAGACAGGATACAACAATGGGCGATTTAACAGGATAAAAAAATTTAAAAATAAAACAAATAAGAACCCAGAATTTTTTTAAATCACGCCTTTTACCAAAATATACTCGTACAATTATGAGCGAATTTTAGTTGCATAAAAAATTTTTAATGTCGTGTTCCAAATTGATTCATTTTGATATTAT